>VYZP01067412.1:4198-97069 GCA_013400635.1 Hypocryptadius cinnamomeus
TGGTGGGCACAGTCAGATATGCCCTTTCCAGGTCCATGTGGAGCTGTTACAATCTTACTGCCCTACTCCCAGAAGCTACTGATTTCTCAGCTGAGTAATTGAAGACGTGAGCACTTACACTTGGCTGTCATAAACCAGGTTTGCTTAAGTCCCCCAGCTGGGGGGTGCTGATTGCTGATGAGATGAGGTAGCAAACAGCTGTGGCCAGTAGCTTTTAAACAGCTCTCACTTGATTGCTTATAATTACCTAATTATACTTTGAATAAATTAAAAAATACACTTAAACTGCCATTAAAGTATGTTGGAGCTGGGACTTCTGCCTTCTAGATCAACTTTTCTAAATAACAAAAAAAAAAAAAAAAAATCGCATTTCTTTCCTCTCAAGTACTGTGAAATCTGTTTCCATAAATTGCAACATGGTGTGCTAAGTCAGAGCAAAAAGACCTAAAGCCTGGGAAATACTGGCATCCAGAACCAACATCCAAGGGCAGCTAGGAGCTTTCATTTGTTTCATCAGAAGTTGGCAAGTCTATTTTAAAAAATATTTATCTTTGTTGTTTGTGATTCTAGGGGCCCCCGTGTCTACTCTGGACTTTTTCTTCATTTTTCCTGTCAGTCATCAAGGCTATGACAGCCTTACAAGCCTTTGCTGGCTGACTGGTAGCTGAGGGTGTTTTATTCCTCCTTTCCCAGGGCCCCTGGCTCAGGAGCCCCCACCTTTGAAGTGTCAATGTTAGTAGGAAACTTAAACAACATCAGGTTTGTCATGTCCTTGTCCAAAGGCAACCTGACAGCTCAGAGGCTTCTCTGCTTGTTTCCTATGTACTGACCTGCCCTAAAACCTAGATATTTGGGTTATATCACCACTGGTAAAATAAATCCATGCCTGTTTATCCAATACAATCTTGTTATACTTTAATAATAATTTCTGCTTTCCCAGTGTCCTTGAGTTTGTTGATACCGTGGAAAGTCACTGATAAGATGTGATGAGGTGGTAAGAATTCCACTGTGAGAAAAACCACATAAACAAATAAATCTGTCATTTGTGTATGAACACACACAGACTTCACATCCATTGAGTTTTGTTGCTGGAGGCTTGGGTTGTGCAGTTCTCCTCCTCGAGGAACATTTGTGTCATTGTTTAAATATGATTTAAGTACATATATATTTGTGTGTATAAACCCAGCCTTTTGACCTGGAGCATGCTTTGAGGTGACAACAGCTATGAAGGTTTAAAAACCACATAAGCTGCAGCATTCAGCTCTTTCATAAGCATGAATTCAAGTCACATCTTAGAAATGCTGTTAGGTCATGGCTGCTGAGAAGTCTTGGATAAATCACTGCTGTCAGCAGCTGAGCAGTCCAGGCTGGGGAGATTTTCTGTTTCTGCTGCCTCTGTGGAGGGAGCCCAGAGTGAGAAAAAGCAGCTGTCAACCTCAGTGGCTTTCTCTGGAACTAGACAAAGCCTAAGATGGGAGGAGGACAGACCATACTAAGAAAGATTGGGAGTGTAAGGGGAGCAGTGGTGCCTAAAATACAAAAACTCATTTAAGTCGGTATCCTGGCTCTCTGATAAAATGAAGAGGGTGGAGGTTGCTCCAGAGCAGGACAAATCCCCTGAACCAAAGAGATACATTACTGGACTGTATCCCACAATGCATATCTTCAAAGCTGTGCATGTCGAACTGCACGAGTTGAGGGAAAATTGCCATTTACTGGGGATTTACCAAATCTGACATTTCTTAATATGAAAAGCTGATGCCACAGCAAATACAGATCCATGGAAAACTGAGTGAATCATTGCAGCTGTTAATGGGTTTCTGAGGAATCTCCTCTGTGCCTGGTAAGAACTGTTCTTTTATTACTTTGAGACCACTAGAACAGTTTATCTGCCCTGTGGGTGTTATTAACATATGCCAAGAATATCAAGATAATATCAGGAACACAGAATGAGAAATAATAATTTAGGGACTGCAATGTAATGGACTCAGGGGAACATGAGGACTAGTGACTGAATAAAATGGAAAACCAAACATTACTGGGGGGATTTCTTTTATCTTTCAACTATGCCACATTTAACTTCCCTGTGCATGAGTCTATAATGAAAGTACTCATGTTTACTTATCTTCAATGTGTGTCAAACCTTTGTCAGTGAAAGGCTCTATGATATTACAGTTTAAAATACTGAGGATGTGCAAGGTTTATCATAGTATCTTAGCCACAAATATCCCCCCACACAAAAAGTTAGTGTGGATTGACCCTGTTCCCTGATTGAAGCAGTCCTTTATTTTGTTAACATGTTGCCCTTTCCTTCAGAAAGGCTTTTCATTGCCAAAAGAGTGCTTTTGTGAAGTGAATATTTATGAGTGTCTTGATATATATTTATTCCATTCCATCAATCTCATAATAAAATGACCATGTCCTTATAGCTTCAGTCTATGTCATTCACTTGAACTATAGGACTTTTGCCCCAGGGACTATCCCTTACTCTGTGCACACTAAATATCTTCCTTGAGCTCTTCCTGTGTTGCTTTAGTATAGTAACCACGTGGAGGATCACAATGAAGGGATTACAGGAAAGGACTCATGTGTATAAAGCCTGCATTACTGCTAGATTATTTGGGCTATTTTTATAGGTAAATTATGGGCTATGCGCAGCCAAGTTTGCTGATAATACTTGTAACAAGAACAAAAAGTGAGTGTGACCACAGTTTTGACTGCAATGGATTGAGACACATTAGTTTCTTTTATTATATAGCCAAAAAAAATCTGTAAAGAGCAGTTTAGAAAACAAAGTAATTTTAACATGTGGGTATGAGAAAAAAAAGATTATTTTCTTCACATTTGAAAGAAATGGTTAAAAGTGACAATGGAAACACTGAGTGAAAGGGCATATTATGAGTTACTGAGATAGGCTGGCATGGTTGTAACTAGCGTTTAAAAGTTGTTCAGTTTTGCAATTAGCTGTGAGAAAACACAGTGAAGGGAAGGAAATCATGTCTGCACCTTATTCTCTGGGTGGATATCTGGATTTTCTTTCCATGCATGAAGCTGTTGAGAACAGAAGTTTCATAATTTCTGTGTCTTCTTATTCAAAGTTTGTGCTATTATAACTGTGTAATTTCAAAGAGAACAAAAAAGATCACAGAGAAAAATTAAAGATTGCATAAAGCATAATATTCCTTAAGTAGTTCAGAAATGCAAGACCTAAGCTGTATGTTTTCCACTGAGTTTTGGAAGCCACCACAAAAAAGAATTAAATATATGTGATGCTATCCCATGGAAAATGTGTGATCAGACTCCATTTTTACCACCATACTGATATAAAAAATAACCCAGTGTTTCAATAATAGGCCATGACAATATGAACTGTTGGCACAGAGGCCAGATATAGTTTTTGAACAGAATTTAGGAGACCCACTGACTTCACTTGTTTAAAAGCTGAGTATTGAGTTGCACTTGCTCTGTGTCACAAGAACACATCAGATGTCTTAACTTATTAATCAGCTGAAAAATGAAAACATATATTTATTGTATAGATATGCCTTTTAAATACCTTTTTCTGTTGTCACCTGACATTATAAGAGTGTTGCTATTTCTATCCTGGTATTTTGGGATATGCTTTTAATACCAACATGACTGAGTACCAACAGCTGAGCACCTATGGATGGATACCTGATGGAAGTGAAGAGCTGAAGAATATTTATTTAATAACCTGTTGTCTTTACAATTCTGATTTTTTTTGCCAGCCTTTTTATTTAAAAGTCAGAAATTCAAAGCTTTTGGTAAGGGACATACTGTTAGCCAAATCGAGTAACATTGGCTGAGGTTAAGATGCCTCCATGGCTGTAGTTTCTTCTGGTTCCTTACAGTGTCCACCTGCTGTTGAAAGCCAGAGCTTCTAGTTTCTGAGTGATATTTTGGCTCTTCACTTCTCCACTGTGGCAGTTTGAAATATAATTTAATGTAATGAGTCAGAGGCTCAGTTTCATCACATGAAGATCAGGTGTAAACAGCCATCAGTTACGCCTGGGGATTGTGTCCCACTCATCTCTTCAGCTCCTTAGCTTGTTTCCTCATTTCATGCAGGGTAAGTCATTTTACACCAGATATCTGGAAGCAACAGAAGCAACATTTGGGCACCACTAATGCCTGGGCTGCCTTCATGATAGGTCTGCTTGGTGCTTAGAATTTAAAATACAAGTTGCAGATTCAGCCTCTGTTGCATCTCTTTGATGATACCTGCAAGGCAAAGGCTGGAGAGCATTCCAGAGCCACAGACCCCTCCAAAGGATCAGCTTCTGCTTCAGTGGAGCTAATCTCTTGTCAGTAGAGAAGTGCAGTCCTGCTCACTCTCAAAGAGAGAATCATGGTGCTTTACTGCAGGTTGGCCAAGAGGAGAGGGGGGGGTTGATGCAGTGTTGGAGTCAACATGGCCAGAGCAGGAAAGCAGGGGCATTACAGAATGCATCTGGGACCTGCAGGCATCTTGTTTTCATTGCACATTTCAGAAACACAAATTAATAACTGTGATTTTTTGCATTGCTTAGAAGAGAAGTTACATAACCTTCCTGTGGAATTGTACATCTCCAAGTATGGCCTAAGTTACACAAGCTAAATGGCCTCCTTAAGGGCTGTGTCCTTGACAGTGTACTTGCAGTGCTTTTTGTTGATTTATGCTCTTGTGTTTGTCCTATTTTGCAAATGCAAATATTTTCTCAGGTATTTAAAAAGCCACATCCCTGTTTTCTGTAAAATATAGCCATCCCTCACCCTTTTAGTTACACAGAGTAAAGCCTTTAAAAGAATTAATCTTGAGCAGAGCATCAAATAACAAATAAATCACATATCCAATAATATATCCAGCAAAGAACCTCTTAGTTGAATAAATACATCCATAAAATTTCTAAGAATCATTGCTGCATCAAACACCTCATGATACCTGCCTTTTCCTTCTCCAGCCTCCCATGAAATTTAATGAAATACCAATAGACTTGGCCTCACAAAGATGAGAATTCTTTGTGTTTGGGAAGTGACACTGACAAAATTAATGGACCCTGAGGATATAATCATGACTGTATGCAAGTTTGATCTCAAGCCCCAGAACTGTCCTGGTTTCTGGAAGCTGTCTAGCATAGGAGGGGTTCCTGAGCAGGGGTGTGCCATAGATTTTCTCTGGCAGGCTGCGTGGTTAGTGCCAACAAGTGCTGTGTTGTCTGGATGCAATAATGAAGAAGGTATTCATGCCACAAAACAGATTACTGGGGATGCTTTTCAATTGCTGCAATTAAGATGAATAGGCCATATCAATGCACCATTGTATGGAGATGGCTGGCATGTTGCTCTAAAATAATACCTGTAGCTTTTAAGTATAAATTATTCTGTGATGTGAATTGCACATGCCAGGTCTTATTTAAAAGGCACAGCCTGAAAGCATAGCAGCAGAAAGAAATGAGAATGTCCCCATTCATCTTAGCTTTGATGTCTAAACAACAATTTAAATACCCATTATTGATTTGCTACAGAAATGGGAACATCCAGCAAATGATTTTATTTCACTTTAGCTGGAAATGCTAATATTTGTCTAGTTGCCTGATTGTTCCATGTGTGCATAAGTCCATGACAGTGATATGAATAAAATATAATAACAAAGTCATAAAATCAATATAGGCTGACCACATTCTCTTTCACTTTCTGAGAATACTTGCAAGGAATTAAGGAGCTTAGTAACCAATCACTTCACATTTAAAATTAGCTTTCAAAAAGTGCAGGATATATAATTTTTTTCTGGAAAAAAAATACGTGCTTTGGTTATCTTTCCCTCCAACACCTTTGAATGTAAGTACTGCCTCCACATAGCCTAGAAAGTGGGATGCAGAGATTCTTCTTCCCATGTTGCCTCCAGATGGTGCTTGGGTTCAGCACTGGGATAAGACTGGGCTGCTTTGGAGGCACAAGCTCAGACTTCCACCCCACGTGCCATTGTTTCATACAAGCATCCCTGCTCGGATCTGTGCTGGGTGCAAGTGCTGCATTGTGTGGCTTTATGTGATGAAGCAGCACTCTCTCTGTCTTACTCTCCACTCATCTCTTCTTCCCCTGGGGCCAGCCCAGCCACCCTGCAGAGCACAATAGGGGCGCTTGGGGCTGCACAGGGACACTCCCCATGCTGCCTTCATCTCCTACCCCTTCCCTGCTCTGTGTGCCCCTGTGAACACTGGACCAGTTGGACACCTGTTCCCCTGGGTGCCCAGTGTCTGGGGTGAGTAGTGGGGGGTGCAGTAGGTGACAGCATGTGACATTTTCCCCAGGCTTTGGCTTTTACGGTAAAAAACTTGCTCCCTGTGCATGCTGCCATAGGTGAAGAGGAAGTGATGCTGGAGAGGAGACATTTTTCCCCATCTTAACCTTTTTCTTGTGCTGTTTTTACTTTGTGTAGTGGGAAGGCAGCCTGTGGCATGCCAGGGGCTGCCAGGACACTTGACCTGCTCTCAGTCTGCCAGTCAGAAACCTCTGCTGAGCTCAGTGCCTTGTCAGACATGGTGCTTCAGGCCCCTTGTGTGGCTACATGCTTGGAGAGGCCCTGTCACAATGAGGTCCTCGTGTTGATGACACCTCTGGTGTCAGCATGATGCTGACATCCCACTCACTGCCAGGGACTTTCCAGGGGAGATGAAGAGGAGCAGCAGCTTTTGGGGTGGTACAGCTCCGCAGTGCAGCTGGCTCCCTCCTCCCTGCACTGCCTGGGCTCTGTCTGCCACCAGCAGAGAGAAATGCTCATGTCGGTGTGCCTGTGTTTCTTTTTTCCCCAGTTTAATGAGGTCATGACCCCTAATGGAGATGCTGCCCATGTAAAGGGTACTTTCAGCCATGGCATGTGTAGCTTTTGGCACCCTGTGGCCAAGTAGGGCTGTGCACTTGGACCATCAGACACATTTACTTTCTCTTGTAATGCTTCATTCAGATTAAAAGAACCCAAGGAGCACTTTGGTAATTCTTAGATAAAAAGCAGATACCTCCAGTTGGTAGCTCATGTCTCTAAATTAACTCTGTGCTCAGAGGTGATAGTTCCAAGAAGGGGTCTTGTGGAGGCAGCTAGGGCTGGGTCCTCAGCAGCTCTGTCAGTGCCAGCCAGGCTGATAAACACAGCAGCTTCTGGCAGGGGAGCAGCAGGGGCAGCGTTTGAACCACAGATTAGTTCTAACAAAAATGCATATTCTCTTACTCCTACTCTTTATATTCGTTGTACTGTGATTTTGTCATTATATGGAATGGGATTTTTGGCTTATTGAGTGCTGCACTTGCATGTCTATATTCAGTAAAAAGGGATGAATTAAATGGCTGTGACCACAACTTCTGTGGAGCTGAGGCCAACTGCAGCATGGTCAGGAGTCCCTTATATCTGTGGTGAAAGATTAAATTTAGCAAAACATTTTAGAGCATTAGCACAAATCTGCAGTTATAGTAGAGCACTCTGCCAGTCACACTCTTGAAAAATCAATAGCAAGGTATGCACTCAGTTTTTCTCAGAGAACATTATGATTTTCTTACAGTGACAAAATTAGCATTAAGAGTTGGCTTCATGCAGACATTTACATGCTGGCATGAGTCATGAACCTGAAAAGGAGTCTGCCTGGGTAATTAATTTTCCCTGTGTTATTGCAGATCTTGTCTTTGCTCATGTATTTGTTTTTTTTAAGGCTATATTTTAAAATTATTTTAACTCTAAGATTTTGGGCTGAATTAATTTTAATAATACTCCTCAGCATGACCTCCAATACAGGACATGGTGGAAATTCAGTTTTAAATTCATGAGAGTCTTGTGTTTTAACTACTTGCCTGGAATTAAGTGGATGTGCCACAGAAGACTGACCCATGTGTGCAGTCTTTTGCAAGTTCTTCCCTGCTTTTGTTGCCAGCTTTAAAATGGGGATAATTATATTCATTGTAAGAATGTCCCAGGAGTTGAAAGTCTTTGTGAAGAAGCCTGATTTCATAATGGCAGAGATTTCCTGATCTATAGCATGTCACAAAGATGGGATCTTCCAGGGCCAGTGGAAATGCCTTATAGATCTACGTAGAGAGCTGAGTCATTTACCTCATTCTTCTGGGGCTGTGGAAGAGTGGAAAACAAGCACAGGCTCATAGCAACACTACCATTTATAGCATCCATTTTTTTGCTTCAGACTGATGTCCCTCTGGAAATCTCATCTAGGAACACTCCTTAAGGTGCTGGGAGATGCCCTGAATCTCAGACAGCACTGCAGAGTCTTTTTTCTCCACCATCATTATTGCTTCTCTTGCCAATGCTGTCCTGTAGATGAGAAGAGGTTTGAAATACAGGGCAGAGTTAATGAGATCTCACAGGCACCATCTCATCAGGCAGCACCCAGTTGATGCTGAAGGTCACATGAACACTGCTGAAGGGCTGATACATGAGCATAATTTGTGCACATGAAGCAAATGAAAAGTTAGTTTGCGTCCCTGCAAACCTCTCTAGATCCTAATTTAATTGTGCTGGCACAAAGCTTCTGAAGGCTTTCAGTGGCAGAGTCTTATTACTAGAGCTGCAAAATGACAGCAGATTGAAACACATTTTCTGTGTTGAGAATGTCACTTGATGTACTTACCATGCTGAGCCTCAAGAGTACAATGCTGAATTTCTGGGGTATAAAAAATACAGCATGATAGATTTGTGGATACTAGTGCAACCTGTGGCACCAATGAACACAAACAAAAACACATCTACAGTAAATATGCCTACATGAGCAAATCCATCCTTACAAAAATCCATGCTTTACGTCTTAAGCATTGTTGGCTTGGAAAAGTACTTATCATTAAACATATTTTTTAATGCTTGGATGCATATCTTAATTACATATTTTGGGTACTAAGGATTTATCTCTGGATGAAAAAGAAGTGGGTTTTTTTAGCTCACTGAACTTTTGAGTAATCAATTGGTTGTCATCCATAGGTAAATGTATTCTAAAATTATGATTAATATGGTTTACAAGTGTTGCTGGGAGAATCAATTTGAAATAGCTTGAATACTTAATGTGATAAGAAACTGTGATCATTTGCACAATAATGTAATATTTGTCTAAAATTTGTGCTGTATAACCTTTTCTGGAACTTGCTTTCCTTCAGGAAGAAAGGTGGTCTTTGTCTGATGCTACTTTGACAACAAGAGGAACTATTGAAATCCTTTGGATTATCATAGAATCATAGAATAATGAGAATAATGAGAATAATAGAATAATTGAGTTGGAAGAGACGTTTAAAGGACATCTAGATCCAATTGCCTGCAGTGACCAGGGACATCTTCGATGAAATCAGGTTACCAGAGTCCCATCCAGCCTGACCTTGAATGTTTCCAGGGTTGAGACACGTACCACAGGTTGCTTCCTGGACAACTTGTTCCGGTGTTTCACCACCCCCATTGTAAAAAACTTCTTTATATCTGATCTAAATTGACCACTCTATTTTAAAACCATTGCCCCTCGTTCTATTGCAACAGGCTCTGCTAAAAAGCAGATTTCTCCTGGATTTGTTAGTGCCAAGGCTTTTTTTAAACAAGGAAAGAAAAGTGTTTGTTCTGGGAGAGATTTCTGGAAAATAAATAAGGGTCACAAGCACCAAAGTTCAGCACCACTTGTGCTTCCTTGTGGGGTGTGTGCTTGTCCCACCAGCAGTGGGTTTGTGGTAGAGCAGAGCAGACCCCCTCCATGTGACCATGTGCTGTGGGCACCAAATGCACAGGAGTTAGCCAGATCCCTCCTGTCCCACATGAGCATATTAAGTCATCATAAGCAAATTCACTTTTCATATTGATATGCTTTTGAAGGCATTGCTGCTAGAAAAGGCCTCTGGATTCGTGACTTGGGTTGTTAAAAGGACACCATCTTGGGAGCAATATGCTCAGAAAAATGCTCGGGAAAAAACTTTGAGTTTATGGCTCAGTATATGGCTCAAATGCCAAACTATGCAGCAAAACCAAGTTAAATAAACTGCAAAATCTATTTCTACTGCTGATTGATAACTGCTCACTGGGTCTCATGATTTTGTCCTTTTGCTTGGATTTACTCTTTTCCATTTTTGAGAATCTATTTGTTGAAATCTCTCTTTACCTTAAACCAAACACGTATGTATGAGAAGTATGGTGTCCCTTTTTTTCCTGGGTGTTGAAAAAAGGCAGACTTGAGGAGTCATCCAGTCCATCCTCTTGGGCAAAAGCCAGATTTCTGTCCTTCTCACAGACACAGCATAAGAATATGGTCTCTGTCTTCTCCATATTAGCTCAAATACCTGGTAAGTGATGATCATGCAGGAAAACAGCAGGATGATTAGTTGTTCCCAGTAGTGTGCTGTCAATGGGCTGCCTTCCTTGATGTCCACCGCTATTCCACCAGATGCTCCATCCAGGAAAATACACCTGGGAAAATGCACTAGCTTCAGAGGCTTAGTGCTGAACCTGCTTGCAGTCTCAAAAGTCCTCTTTTGTCTTGGAAAAGAAACTGATAGCATCTTTTCTAAGCTGGGTTCCTTTTTTTTCTTTTTTTCTTTATTTTAATTTCTCTCCAGTGGTAGAAAGAAATAGGTTAGAGCTTTTTGCTCCAAAGCCAAGGGTGAAAATAGCCATGAGTTGAAGGTTGAGAAAATTTTCACTGATTAAAAGAAGGCTTAAATATTCTTTCAGGACAGAAGAAATTAATTGTGTTTTGTTAAAACATATTAAACCTGGTGGGAAATCATTCTGATTCCTGTTAACTGTGCTTCTCTCTCAAGATACCATTTTGAGAGGCTCACCCTTTTTCTGAAATATTTTCTAGGCTAGACACTAATTTCTCTGCTGGCTTCTATTTATCCATCTCACTTATTTATTTTCCCTTCCTTTGCTCTGGAGGAAGGGAGTGTCCATTTCAGGTTCTGGTTGCTTTTTCAGTAAACTGTGGATTTATGCTGTTTGTGCAGCACCTGGCAGAGAGAGGTCTCCGCTCGTGCCCAGGACTCTGCTATCACAGCCGTGCCGAAGGAATCATGCTGCTCTGGGAATATCACTGGTGCATGGAGCTGGGGAAGGCTGGTGCCTCCACGTGTTTGCAGGTCTCTCTGGCTTCCAAACAGCATTGGTGAAGTGGTCCTAATTTACTGTTGTCCATTGCAAGAGGGAAGAAAGGGATGCTGAGGTGGGTGAGCTCCTCTCTGGGAGAAGTGGCTGTAGGGAAGCACCACGCATGGGTGCTGGCTTTGTGGGAGGAGGCAGCAGCCACACAGACATCTCCCACCCAGTCTGGACCCAAGGGCCCTCTTACATGAAACAAAATCAGTGTTTGGGAGGCTGTCTTGGTGCACTTGACTGTAGGGTTGGTCTGCATGGTAAATATTTTGGATAACTTGAACATAAGAAGTGGGAAGAGAATATTCTTTTTACTGTATTGTATTTTAAGGAACGTTAGTTGGGTAGTTGTCAATAAAGAAAATTTTGCTTCCAGCCTCCAGGGAAAATTTGCATTGCCCTGCTTCCTTTTCCACAAATATATATATGTGTGTGTGTGTGTGTATAAATATGTTATATATATGTGGAAATTATTTTGTTTTGTAATAAGGGGCTTTTTTGTTCAGCAGACTTTGATGTTTTACCAATAACAATTTATTTTAACAATAGAATTGTTCTAAGACACTCTATGAAGTTTTGATCATTTTTGATGGCTGTCTTCTTGACTACTGAATGTGTTAAGAACCATTAATGACATCAGTTTGGCAAGAAAAAGTCTTATTTGAGGAGCGGTTTTGAAATCTCTGACCTTTCTTGTCTCCATGTACAGCAGTTTATACTGAAATTCTGCAGCATATCCATCCTGGGTACTAGAGGAGAGAGTGTAAAATTTTCAGTCCAATACAGTTGTGTGGAGCAACCTTTGATGCATGACCACACTGAACTGAGAGGACAAAAGTAAAATCTCCTGAATGATGCAGCTGAAATTTGGCTATGTCTGAGCTGGATCTTAGGTTGTTTTATTTCTCAACACCATACTTCTCTTTGGAAGTTATATTAAAAACCCCTCACCTTCCTGCACTTGCTTTCCCCTCTAAAGGGTATGTGAAGAACTCTGTGTGATGCCAAAAAAAATATTGGTTTTTGGAATCAGCTTTCAGGATGTGCTGAAAGTTGTGTAATCAGCACCTTACCTCTCAGAAAGTCTGGGTGCTTTACTCTCCAGCATCTCACAGGCAAGCAGGGCCTGGGAAAGTTGGTTCTTTTGGATACTCAAGAGACCTGAGTAGAGAATTAAATAGTCTGGAAGTGTCTCAAAAGTTTCTCCACCCTGGGTTCAAAGCTAGGCCCATCTTGACATCAGAATCTTTCTCCAGGCTACAAAAATATTTGGGGGAAATAGAAAATGAGTCAAAAGAAAGTTTGAAAATATCACAGTAACTAGAAGAATACAGTTAAA
This sequence comes from Hypocryptadius cinnamomeus, assembly GCA_013400635.1. Lineage (NCBI taxonomy): Eukaryota > Metazoa > Chordata > Aves > Passeriformes > Zosteropidae > Hypocryptadius > Hypocryptadius cinnamomeus. The sequence goes on from VYZP01067412.1 coordinate 16,654, forward strand.
AAATGCTAAATAAGGTTATAATTTTTGCTAAAACCAGAGGGAAAAGCAGTAATAACATTGTGAGAAGCACTGGAAAAGAAACGTGCACAAGCAGGGGAGTGAGCTGTTGGCAGTACTGCCTAGTCCACAGGCAAGCTATGATGCAGCATAAGGAATTCCAGGTGATGATCAGAAGCCATGGCCTGTGCTCTCAGCTTCAAAACCATGTTCCTTCTACAGACTAGAGCATTGCTGTTGTAATATGAATGTGCATTCAGAAAGCTACTTAATACAATATAATCATGTTTTACCTGTGTTTGGCGATTTGAAACAGGAGCTGGTTACTGTAATAGCCTTCCCGAATTATACCTTCCATACAGTGATACAATTTCAATTTACTTTGAAGTACTGGGCTGTGGGGCTCTAGAAGTTGCTTCAGATGTTGTTCAGCTTTCCTTGCTGCGGTCACTGTGTCTGAGCAGCAAATGGTTGGTGGATGTCAGTACCCACTTCATCGCCTCGGTGCGTGCGAACTAGAGCTCTGACCCGCAGAGAAGCGGTTTCTTTTTAGATGGCTTAAATAATATTTGGGTTTAGATGATATTTATGAAGCACCTTGAAGTCCACATAAGATAGGCTATTCAGGACTATGCATGTGTAAGCAACTTGTCTCTCCTTTTCAGCAGCTGCCTAAGCAGGTTTCGTGATTAAACGCTGTGTGTTTTGGACTGTGGTTCCACAGCGCGAGTGGTTTGGCAGCAGCTCTGGATGAACAAGTCCCTGCCCCTGGCACTGTGCTTAGGGCAGTGTAACTGCTGTAAAGTGGGGTTTTGCCTTTGGTGCTGCTGGGAGTGAGACAGTTCTTGGGCAACAAGGAATTCTGGGTCACCAGGCTTATGAATGGCTGGATGCATTTTACAGTGTGATACACAGTAGAGTAATTACTGAGTGGTCAAATGGGACTGACATGAGCTCACCTGGTTAGAGCATGGTGCTAATATTGCCAAGGTTGTGGACTTGATCCTTGTGGGTCCCTTGCAACTGAGAATATTCTGTGACTTGAAAGTAGATTTTTGTTCAGCAAAGAATGCTCCTGCTGTTGCATGGTGGTTCAGAAAAGGCTGGTCCATGTTCCCCAGGGAATGAGCCAGGGCTTGGTGGGACAAGCAGTGCCAGTGCTGAGAGACTCCAGCTGGAACCATACCCTGATCCTGGCCTCCAGAGCTCACACCCAACCAGGGTTTGTGCACAGCTCCAAGGAGGAAAAGCAATGTGTTGTTCCTTACTCATAATAACAAACTCCTTGGTCTCAGATAAGTAGAACACTTCAGGATAAGCTAGACCTGGAGATTTGGACCAGAGCATCCTGAAGGGAGAAATAGAGCCATTCAGATGATATAATAAGGGAAAATACCAGCACTTATTTCTGCTGAGATCTCCTCTTTGTAAATGGCTAAGTAAACAACCCAGGGAGCTGCTGGCCAGTTTCTTTCTCTTCATTATATAGCATAGCAAAAAGCAAGTAGAGAGATTCTTCTGTAAGCAGTCAGATGGTAACAGGTTGATATACTGTGGGGAATATATACTATACATATATAGTATGTTGATATACTGTGGGGAATATATATTTTTAGAAAACAGAGAAAACTTTGCAATGCTTGTCTCTTTTTGAAGAAGTCACAAGCTTGTTAATAAGGTAGTTGATATGAAATTCAGGGCTGGTATCATCACAGTGAAATTGTGTTTAGGAATTAATGAACACCTTTAAATACCTTTGTGTCAAGGGTAATTCCATATTTAATTTTTCTTTCACGAATGATCTGGAATTCTAAACTAGTTGATTCTTGCAGTTTGTGGGAAGTTACAGTTTTGGAGCACTGAAACTGCCTTGGAGAGTTCTAGCAAAATCTATGACTCCCAAGAGAAAATTCAACATCATAAAGTTATGTCCATGAGAGGGAAAAAAAAACCAAAACAACTCTGAAGACAAACTTTCATCAATCAAAACCCAGAGAAAAAAGGTTATATAGTAACAGTGAGGGAGAGGGTCTGGACATTAATAGATAACAAATTAAACACACCACATAGTAATTTGCATGAAGGCCAAGTCTGTTCCAGGCAAGGCTCCTAATGTTTCAGCTGCATCTGATCCAGGATGACATCCAGTTCTTCCCTTTAGGAAAACAGCACAGTTTAAAGATGAAGTGTGTTATAGCAATGGCACATTTTAGTTTCAGGTTGTATACATTGGAGGTTTCTCAGTGGGTGTATGCCCTGGACATGTGTTTTTACAGGTCATGGTAATGATTCTGAGTTCTATTTATCCTTTGTCTTCCCTTTAAGTCCTCAGAGTGATTGTTTTCTCTGAACAAGACAGAACAAGACTGGGAATGATCAGGAAACACTGGGAAGAACAGAGAGCAAATAACAAGCCACTTCAGTGAACAAGGGACAGGGATGACTTCAAAAGTTGGGAAAAATTAGGCTTAAGGCCACCTTTCATGAGAAGGCAGGTAGAGCTGGAAATATACAGTCTAAGAGGAGAGCCATGAGCACTATTAAATTATTCTAAACCAAAATGTTGGTATTTTTAAAAGTAGTAACAGAAAGAAAATAATGACTGCAGGTGACCAAAGAAATAACCCAGCAGAGAAAGGGTGAGTCAAACAAAACAATGTACGTGGGAAAATATGTAAGATTGGTTAAAAAAATAAAAAATAAAAAATAAAAAAAAGGACCCCAATGCATCTCCCATGGAGTTTGATGTGCTCAAAACCAGCTTAGTTCTTAGAGTGATTATAAGGAAACTTTATTTTCTATGGAAAAGCTGGGCTTCTATGAAACACAATATTACCTCAAAAAGTGTTCACCATACTGAAAAAACAACTTTTTGTCAATAGATTCCCTTAAATTAAAAAAAAAACCCCAAAACTAAATGTTGAGACTTTCTACTGATAATTTACATTGTATGCTGGAACAAAAGCAAAAATTTTTTTGAAGGTAAAGGCTTTTCCAATCACCTCCCTGTGTGGCTTTGCTTTCATGAACAAGATGTGGCTGTATAATGGTGCTAAGCATTGGTGAAGTGGAGGTCACATCCATGATCAGGCATCCAAAAGGGCAGCTCAGACTCTGAACTTCCACTGTCCCCTGCTGCAGAGATGCCTGAGGGCAAACAGTGATATTAAAGCTTCCCAGCAGTGGCAGCAAGAGGAAAGATGCCAACTAGGAACTCCTTTCTTCCTTGCAGCTCTAAAATGTGTGGCAGGAGAGGAGACTCCATCCCCTATGGTTCTCCAAAACTGTTGTCCTTGCAGAAAAGGGAAACTTCTGCAGTTTTCTGCCTTCCCTTTGCCTCACTGACCTGGGCTTGTGGAGAAAAATATGAAAAATATGTCCCTGGAAAACAAGGAGTAAAGCTGTAGTGCACATTGTGCTTCTGTTCTGAATCCTTAGCATTTAGACAGCAAAAATAGCTTTAAAGAGCAACAGACACTCTTGAGTTCAGGTCTGTGCCTTCTGCAGATTACAAATTATTTGACTTGCAAACTCTGCAGTGTGGTGGGTTAAGTAAATGCCATTTTGCTCCTGGACAGCAAGCCCAAATAATCTAAAAGTAATGTCCAGTTAATAAATTATCAAACAATTGAGTTTCTTCCCTAGTCCATGCTCATAAATGGCAGCAGCCAAGGCATGCATGGGTTTTTCATGTCTGAGCAGCAGCAAATGAGTGGGGCTCTCCAGGAGAGCCTTCTGTCACAAACCCAAGCACTTGGGAGGTGTGGGGAGCAGAGAGGGTGGCAACAGTGGGGGAATACAGGGACTGCTGGTGGCCTCTGCAGAAGAGCAGGGATGAGGCTGTTGCTTTATGTTGATCTTTCAAAGCAGTAAGCATTTCTCAAGAGAGCCCATCTGCTTTTTTTGTTAAATGAAGGTCTGCCTTTCTCCTTCCCAGTCAGTAAGTGTGCTTGGCTGTGGACACCAAAGCTGTCTGCAGACTGTCCTTTCCACTCCTCCTGTCCCACTCGTGCCTTCTGTGCCCAGCTCTGTACCACAGCTCTGAAAGCTCTGCTGTTCCCACTGTGCCTGCTGTCCCCAGCGTGGGCAGGGAGCAGGGCCCGTCTGCCCTGCCGTGGCTGTGCCCCAAGCAGGCAGCTGAGTGTCTGGCTGTGCACACAACTCGGGGGATTTGGGCTTCTGCATAGAGTGTCTGTCAAATTATGCTATGCTCTGCCTAGGTCTCCCCATCACTGATGAATTGAAAATAAAAGTCAGAAGAGCCATCCAGCAGAGGGTCTTGTTCTCTTAATATGAGTCTGTACATCAAAGGACTGTGTTTCAATGCCATGAATTAATGCAGGCATGTGTGAGCTGAGTCCACACCAATCCTCTGGCTCCAAGTTCAGCAAAGCATCCTTCTTCAAGAGTATTCTTGAGCACCTGCTTTCATTTGTAGGTCTGTTTTTATAGCATCCTGATTTCTGGAGTGAAAGGGCAAATTAATGTCCTGTGAAATGGGGGCACCAAGGAACAGCAGTACTGAAATCTCTGACTATATCCCCTTCAGCCTACTGAGACCTTCTGCAGAGAAACTTGATCTGTCTAAACCTGAATCTTTATGCAAAAGCTTAAGTTAATACATCATGTGAAATTAAAATCAAATCTGAAATCCAAAATTAAAAAATATTTCCTCTTAGTATTTGTTCTTATTTATCCTTTTAGTAAAAAAATCATCTTTACTGATATCCCTTGGTCCAAAAACAATTCACTTTGCAGCTATTCTGTTTTCCCTGCTCCATTTTTGTTTCTGAAGACATTTGGCTTCATGATTCTCATTTCTTTCCTCCCCTTTTCAGGCTCCTCTTTTCAAGCAACTCTTTATAGAGGAGTTCAGCATTTGTAAACTTTTGGTAGTGGCATGTCAAGAATGCTAGTGATAGCACTGCGTTTTCATCTGAGGGACTCCACAGATGAGGTGCCAGACTCCTGTGAGGTGTGGGTACATTAACATAAGAACTGGAATCCCGGTGGAGATGAAGAGAGGATCCCTAACACCCTAATGCTCTTTTCTGTGGGAGGTAGGAATGATGATTACAGAAAGTGTAGTAGACAGTAGAACAATTAAGAAGTGTAAGACATAAGGTACTGATTTAGGGTCTTCTGCACAATAGACAGTATTGTACACAATAATCTGAGTGATGTTTAATAGCCACTGATGGCTGGGAACATCTTTATTCAGTTTTTAAACTCCTTAACCCATTTTTACTCCTGGTTCTCACTGTTGCTGCAGTAAATTCCACAATGGAATTATTTCCTAATGCTGATAAAGGCTCTCCTTTCGCAGAAAAATCAACACGTAGTGTTGTCTCTTTTTGGAGGAGTGTGCCCTAAATACACAGGGTTTGGGAAAAGAGAATGTACAGTTGCACCAAATGTTTAATTACTCTGGTTTAAGGATTTAATTATTCCAGTTAAAAGCAGCCTGAAATCATCCATTCCTCCCACTTCCCCTGCAACACCTATAGCAGTTGAGTCACCTCAGGGGGAATTGATGTGTCAGACAGTTAATCCACCACAAGACTATTAATTTCCCTTCAGAGTGGCAGCCTTGCCACAAACACACTAAACCTGGAGTAGATGGACATGAGAAGAGTAGAGGGATGCAGGACCACTCCTCCGGTGGCAGTCCACCCCTGGATGGATCAAACCCTTCGTGTGAGTTTGCACAGAGTCTCAATCTTTGAAAAGTGTAGGGCAGCTGTTTGTTTAACCTACTGCACAGATACCATACCTTTTCAGGGCTTTCTCATTAAGTGAGAAACTTCTTTGGTTTTTTGCAGTCCATTAAGACAAATTCCACCTTCAGTGACACGGGCACAACAACCACTCAAGTTTGAAGGAAGCATAGTTCAGTCACCTCCAGGAGAACGACGGGCTTCAGTCCTATTGTGCTTGACAAGGACGAGCCTCATAAATGTAGTTCTCCAGTCTGTTTCCCTGACCTCACTTGGAGAAAAAAATCCTACCAGCTATGATAAAAATTGTAGCTCCAAGTTTTCCTTCTCTCTCTTATTGCTTTTCAGCTCTTAAATTGAGAGTTTCCATTACAACACAAGGCATGAATGTACTGCTGTTTTGTGTAATGCACAGTGCTTATCCACATATTGGCAGCACCTTTATGTTCCAGTGCTGGAGGGAAGAAGTAAGAATTTACTTGCAGACAAAGTGACAGACACTGTCAAGTTCACTTAGGTATTTGGATTTAACTTCTGAATTTAAATCAAAAGAAGAGTGATTCACTTAATTTCTTTTCCTTTGGATATATCTCATATTGTTCAATTACAGTAATATCAGTTTTGCCATAATGGAATTGCTCATTTAATAATATTCAACTGAAAATAAATGTGATAGTTAAAACATTAAAAGTTCCTGAGTCAGCTAAAAAAAGCCATGAAGTTCAGACCTTAAAGGATTGGGAGATTCTAATAGAGATTTTTTTCCTATATCTATTTTAAAAATTGAGCCTGATTTTTTAAAACTGAGGGAGGGGAATATCTGAGTCTCCCTTCCCTCACTCAAAAAGTCTGCAAAGCTTTGTTAAGAAAATAAACAGAAAAGCCTCTGAGAAATACATGAGCTCCAAAGGAATGCTATGGTCCAGCTGCAGCCGAGGCTGAGGTACATCGGTGGCTTCAGTTCACTGCAGACACAGCAAGCTCTCCTCCCTTCTGCTGAGAGTTGCCCTGCATTTGTTTTGGCTGGATTCCCACCAAAAAAGGGAGAGTGTAGGTCTGTGTGTTGTACCAGCCCTCGAGCAGCAGAACCGCCACGCTCTTTTTAGCCTCCATCAAGTGGGCACCATGGTTCATGGGCTGGTACCTCCTGCAGCATTTTTTGTGCTGCACCTCTGGCAGGATTACACACTTCAGAGTCCAAAGTGAAACACTCTGCTCCTTGGATGGTATGTTGTAGGTGAATGTGGAGGAATTGATAAAAGGCCATGACACGGGGTGCAATACTGAAACTTTCCTGTGTGGCTTTCTGACCAGTTGAAGTAAAGTGCCTGAGAGCTGGCTTCTCCATCTGAGACCCTTAGCTGGATCTGAGGTCATACCAGAGGTAGTAGATCAAGCTTTGATATAGCAGATATCACAACCAGAGGTGTGTAGTTTCCTCTGCTTTTGGTTTGGAAGCAATTTTCCATGTGAATCCCATAGTTAAAATTTGCAGGGGTCACTGTGGGATTCACCACACTGCTCTAATGCTTTATAAACAATCAAAGGCAAAAAAAAAAAAACCAAGTTAGATTTAGAATTTTAAAAGTATGAACAGTCTTTGGTACAGACCTACTCAAAGCTATGGGAGTAGTTAGCTGCTACCTTGAATTACAGCCATTGTCAGCAGCCTGTGGTTAAATAAAGAGTAAGAGGGAGATGTGTATGAATGTGAATGTTTCACAGTGTTTCTGAAGTGAAGTAACACAATGCTGAGAGAATTCATTCACACATCAGCAGGGCGACCACAGTAGTCTAAAAATGATCCCATTTATTGGAATAATCCAGATGGTAGACAGACATATACAAGCATTGTCTTCTGGGTCCCTCTAGGCTGATGGAACAGATCACTGCAACCATCTGTGCTGGTGGGTCTCAAAGGTACCAACAGACCAGGATGTATGCAAGTTGGATGTTTATGGTTCAAGCAAGAAATCAGTCAAATCTTCAGTGTGGACAATTTAAGTAAGCCAAGATGCTTTTACTTAAAATTAAATAAGGAGCAGCATAAATTTTTTTCTCTCTGTGGACCCATGGGATCAGTAATTTCTGTTAGCACACTAATTTACCCAGGATCACAAGAGAACTTCTTGTGCTGGTACAGCTGTACAGCTGGGAGCAGACAGTACAGAGGCAGCAGAAGAATCTGTCATGAGTGATTTTCAGACATGGCTTTGTTGTCTCATATCTTTTGTTGGAGTGTTCTGTAGAACACCAGGCCTGAGCACCATCATCAGCAAAATACTGCTGCCTGCCTTCTCATAAGAACCAGCAAAAAGTGACAATCTACCTTTTTTCATCTCAGACAGTGTGCCTGGGTCTCTGTCATGTGAACATTGCTCTCGTTTTGTTTGGAGTCTCTTATGGGTTGTAGCCAGTCTCTCCAGACCTCTCAGGGCATTTCAAGGGCCGTAATTCCATCATGAGGCAGCAGTGAAGTTGTGCTGGCACGGTGACTGATCCGTATCCTTGGCTGTGAGTAGAGCTAAGCCAACAGTAATTGCTTGGACAACCTTGCTGGGCTGACTGGGTTCCCAGTTTCAGAAATTTAGCAGTGTCTCAAAGAGGAGCAGTGGGAGCTTCTGGCCATTGTGCGTTCATCTCTGAGAACTGCTCCAGCAGACCCTCAAGCTCGGGCATTGGTCACATGAAGGTGTCCATTCTCAGCTAAGGGGTAAGAATTTTGGTCATCCCTGTTGTATTGCCATATCAGTTTCTTCATTCTTATCTGCTAATGCTACTTTTCCTCACATTATCTGTCACAGCAAGACTTAGCATGTTTGTTAACAATCCTTTGCCTGTGTGCTGTATCATACTTTAGTAGAAAAAACCAAACTGCATTGCTTTGCAAATTTCAGCTTAGTGCCAATGGTGAATGGAGAGAAGTTACAGATGAAACCTGGGGGAGGGATGTTTTCCCATCTTGCTTGCAGGCCCAGGTGTTACCTAAAAGGGAAGCTACAGATGCTTTGATCCTGACATCCTGTCTCTGAGTACTTTGGTGTACTTTTGACTCTAATTCTGGGTTTTATGGGTAAACTTTTACGTGATCAAAAGAACAATATTAAACTGAAATCTTAAATTAAGAGGTACAGCTTTGGCCATGGAGTTTACAAATTCCAACTTATGTAAAGTGGAGAACCCTGTTATTACAGAGTGATACTCTAATACAGCTGATTTAGATGGCCATAGCAATTTTGAATTGCAATGGAAATAAACATATCCATTTGATCCCTGTAATTGCATCCACATCAAGACTTCAGCTACATGAGGAACAACTTACACTTCTAAATTGGTTTTGCAATACAGGTCAAACTTTTCTATGAAGCTTGAGTTAAAGCAGACTTGTAGGAAAGGGAGCACATGAGAGCTGCTGGGTGGGAAGGAGAAGGAAATACCTGAAAAACCTTTCCTTTTCTCCAGCTATGCCATCTAGCTGTTTCTAACTCAGAGAACCAGAGCAGCAGTCTGTGAAACAGAGTGGTAAAAGAAATGGAAGAGTTAAAATGAGTTGGACAGAAGCAGGGACAGTGCAGATCTGTGGAAGGAAAATACTTCCCAAAATGGGTCAAAAATAACAAATACAAAATGTACTGAATGAACTTTTGTTTTTGCTTAAGATTAACTTAAATTTTTTAGAAGAGAAAAAAACACTTTCTCTAACAACACGAACCCTGTGTATATTTACCTGAGGCTTATAGAAATAGCTCATATGACAAGTCTGGCTCCATAAACTCCGCCTAAGAAGCCTGGATCAGCAAAATTCAATCTGGAAGCTGTCTATAAATTTATTAAAACTGTCTGAAATTTCTAAGTTAACTATTGAAGTAATCTTCTGTTTGTAAAAAGATGTAAGTTTTATAAGTTAGTACTGACGTCCATGGAAATTAACTTTCAACATTCAGTGCTTTAGTTAACTATAGATTTAATTCTTCTGATAAAGAAATGCTAACTCAAGACCAACTACATAAAGTGAGGTCTATTTGCAAATGAATTTAATTAATTTTAATATATTTTAATCTTTTTTACTCACTGGAGATTTTCAGCAGTCTCATGCTTCAAGTAAATTTTAAGGAAGAAGTCAAAGCAAGCAGTCAGCTTCTCTCAGGCCAGTCAAATAGTGCTTTTCTGTATGTTTTACTGACAGATAAACAGGCAATCCCATTTATAGAGCATACTACATGTTGACAGAGCGCATGACTTCATTTTGCAGTATTGGCAATTTGAGATCTTAGCAAAACAATGCTGAGGTCGCTCTCATTCTGAATTGCCATCCTTGGAATGTGGCTTGGGTTTTCATTAACTCTCTCACTACAAGGTACTGCAGATGGAGACAGATTTTATAGCGGGGGTTGTAATAAACATCAGAGAGCAGAAAGTTGTAAACAGCCTAAATTCTTTGTCCTGTGTGGATGAATTCCTTTTCTTTAACACTTTGATGTTCTCAGCATCTTGTGGACACTTTTCCTAATTGGAGGTGAATGGGTGGATAATGCACACAGACTTTGATACCTCCCAGCTGGTGTGTGGGGAGAAGTGGTCTCAAACTCCAGCACCCAGTGAATATATGCCTCGATATAAACAGTAAAAGTTTGGATATTCAGCCTGGCGCTTGGCTCGCAGCATTCTGGCTCTGCTTAGGAGCACAAATCGTGTACAGGATCACTTCCAAGATTTCTCCTCGACTGTTTAATCAAGGGAGCAGGACAAAAAGGGAGAATAAAGAGCACAGCTCTAGCACGGCTCTCTTTCACTGCTGCATTATTCCTGCTTTTCCCTATGCTGGCTTCATTGAAATCGCCAGTATTATCAAGTTAGTGTAAAAATGCAGTGAATCTTTCCAAGGCCTTTTCCATACTTACATTTTTTCGAGTCTTACCAGGACAGTTAAAGCAATACAAGTCACTGGAGAAGAATTTAACTACAAAGGAACTGGGCGTCCTTACTGCCAAAGGAGAGCAGACTGGTGGGAGAATCTTTAGGAACAGCTTCAGTGCTTTCAATTCATTGCTTACCTTTTTACAAAACAATTGCCTGAGAATGGCCAACATTTTTATACAACCCAGCCTTTCCCAAGCTGTTTTGCCCAGGGGGATCTTCCCCTCCCAGATTAGCATAAGTGTCCTTGTTCAGCAGCACTGTGACTATACCACCTCTGGATCCCTAGATCTGGAGGGCTGTGGATTGTGCTTTGCCTTCACCTTCCTCCAGCCCCTGCAAAGGGAATAGCCACAGTATGGGGTACACTGGAATAATTGCACCCAGGCTATGAGGAATTCAGTATACTTCCATCAAGTAAAGGATCCTGCAGATTAAAACAATACAGCTCTGCAATCGGAGAAACTGAATGGATGATGGTGCATGTCTTATATGAATGGTGCTTCCATGTTCCTGTTGCTTTTTAAATCATTTTCTCTACAGTGCTTGCACTCAGAGCTCCAGTTTCCAGGTAACAGGGAGAACCAGACGCCCAAGTGCTGGGTGATTTAACCTTTCTTCTCAATACAACTGGGAAGCAGTTTGAGCACTAACATATTATAACTCTTCAGTTAAACTCAGCTCTTTTGGCATGTAGACTAATTTGTGAGAGCCACATGCCACATTTACATGCAGTCACATGAAGTACAACTGTCATGACTGCTGCAGAGAACAAAAGTACAATAAATGCACCTTTTGCTTTATGTCTACTGGGCTGTGTTTTCAGCGATGTGCACTGCTAAGTTAGTCCATGGGTCTTGTTGGGTGAGGTATTAGTCCGTTTTGCCAGGACATATAAGAAAGGCCTTCTTGCCTTTCTTTGCCTTGGGGAAGAAATCCCTTCCCCAAGCTCCAGCTTGCATTGGTTTAGATTGTAGAAACACATGACTGTTGAAACTGGCTATCCAGGCAGTTGGACCAAAGGTCTTTAACACAGTCATTCCTACCTTTGGGTAGCACAGCTTGTTCTAGGGTTCTGTACATGGATGTTTCTGCAATGGCAGCTTCTCCAGGTGGGCACATACACTCAGTGCACCCATCTGGGTCTGGAAATGTGTTGAGCAGATCAAACACAGCATTTGCTTTAGACTGCCATGTCCCAAACTCTTTCAACTCTACTGTCTATACAGAGTAGGTCTTCACTGACTACATGGGGACAAAATGCATAACTCATGCATAGACACTGATGGTAACTATCTGAATCTGAAGAGGAATTGCACCTGGAACACTTGGACATGGTTGTTGTTGTTTGTTCATTCTTTTCCTAAATTCTTTACAATGTTTTTAGACTTAGAGTAAGAGTCATCCAGAGTGTTTAACATTCTGCATTTCTCCATCTCCCCTTTGGGTACTGAAGTCTGTTCCCTCATATTCTCTCTCACTTGTCATGACAGGTCAGGGGAGCTTTTATGCCTGAATCATTAGGTGACTGAAGTTTCTTACTAAAAAACAAATATGCTTTGATGCTTTTGCAGCCTCAAGGTGAAAACAATAAACCTATGGCCAGGGAAAATGATGCTTAAATAAAATTCATTACTGCTTGAAACCCTCATACTCCACACAGTGAAATTGTAACCATTCCTTTCTTCAGAGTAAAACCAGACAGTGAATGTAAGTTGCTAGAGCACACTGTAAAAATGCTCATTGCTAATTCAGTAGACAGTCATATATACAAGTTCAAAATACCTCATAAGGAACTCAGTGTGTGAGGTTATTGGATATGATTCCGTTTTATAAATACAAAAGAAGAAACATTTCAAAATCCATTAATCACGCTAATGAGTAGAAATTTACTATAGTGGGAAAAACTGATTTACTAGATTTCAAATATTTCATTTGCAACTCCTTGAATTCACTTTTAATCAATCCAGGAAAACTGTCCCTGAGTTACAAGCAGGCTGCATGGAGACTCTGGGTTTATGACTGAGAAAAAAATCCTCCTGGGCCATCCCACAGCCCAAGGCCTGGGATTGATTCAAGAGTGTGTATCTTTGGTAAAGTCCATGGAGTGATCCAAACCCAGGCCCAGTGATCCTGAAAATTCTCAGTTCCCATTACCAGTGTGGGCTGGCTGGCAGAACTGCTCTGCAGAGGCCTCCCCAGCTGTAGGACAGGCTGCCTGCCAGGGCTTGGCACCGCCAGAGATGGCACAGCCCTGCAGCTTGTCAGTGCCAAGACCTCAGGGCTTCACAGGACTGTGGCAAATCCTAATTCCATAGTAATTCTCAGGCTGCCTTTCTGGCTTCCCAGGCTCCCTGCCCTGGAGCAGAGATGCACTGGGATGCCTCCCAGGGACTGTCACTCCCAGGGCAGTTTGCATGAGCGCTCTGCCAGGGCTCAGAGAAAAGAGGAATTTTTGTCAGGCTCATTGCTAACCAGCAGACTGCTTCATGATTTCTCTTTATCTGACTCCAAAAAAAAAGTATAGGAATTAATAGTTCACAAAAACTTTGAAAATGTTGGCTTTAGACTCAATCAGATGAAAGTCAAATTTTGAAAAGCAAAGTTCCTTCTCAGCTGGAACACTAGCTTTTCAACCAGCCCCAGTGAATACTACGAATAATAACACCCTGACTCTTAATTTATAGTTGAAATCCAGAAGAACACAATGTCCATCTGCTTACAAGATCCCCAAATTATTGACAACTACAAAAACATGATGTTTGTAACCACTTCACATATAGCCTGAAATGTATTAAACAATGACTTCATTTGAAGAGGTTTGTTAACATTATGAATATTATTATTGTGGGTCACAAGAGGCTTGGTCTTGCTCCAGTCTTGAAGTAATTACTTTTACACTGCAAAACTGGTTTATGAATTACAACATTAAATCAAAATGTACAGTAGTCACGTTACTTCTTGGGAGGTTTATTGTGTAGCTATTACTCTGCAGACTAAATGGATTTTAACAATCCCATACTATTCATGAAACAGTTTTGAATAAACTTTTGGTTTGTGAAAGAGCCCTTCCTCCTCCTAAATTCTTGTCAAATATTTAGATGGTAAATTTAGATAGGAGCCCATGCTTCTGTCTGTTGTTGATAAGCATTCTTCTTTCTAATCTCAGCAACCAGATTATGTATCTGTGAGTGACTTGTTTCAAGTTAGTGTTTTAAAAACTTTTCTTATATAGCTGCAATTTCTGTAAAAGTCATATGTAATGAAAGAAAATTGTGTTTGTCTCCTTCTTCAGTTCTTGGAACACATTTAAGGGAGAAGGATAATTGCTAGTGAGAGCACAGCCCAGTTTTACTTTACAGTGAAGGTGAGTTGCAAGGAGATAAACAAGGAAGGAAATACATGGAGATCTACCCACTCTCAGGAACTAGAAAAATCTTCCAGTGAATTGTTATTTTCCCAGATGTGTATGATTTACAGAGATGAGACTTCGCTGAGATTTTTGGCTTGCATGCTTAAGTCTCCTAAGCTGTTTTGATACTCTTAACCTGGAAGTTACATTTCTTTTTTTCCACTCTTATTTCCCCCCACCCCTCCCCCAACCCCGGCATTCTTCCCTTTATTTTTATCTTGGTCTGTGTCAGCAAGGAAAAACAAACATTAAAAAAAAATTAGGCCTGAAACCCTGTCATTTATCTTCACATGAAACAGTGAATGGTTACATTTATTTAAACTGCAGCCTCTAAGGAGAGAAAAATATGGCAGGATAACGGGTAGTTTCTTCTGCAGCTTTAAAACCCAAATGAATTCTAGTGACCCATGGGGTTAATGCTAATTTTTGTTGAAAAATATTTTATGCTACATTTTAGGGTAAGTTTTTTTACCTACAAGTTAGTGGTTTGTAGTTTTAGTTTAAAGATATTCTAGTGAATTTTCACTTATGCTGGAAACAGAGACCATTGTGCACATGTAAGGGATAGAAAGTAATTTAACCTTTTTCTAAACCAAAAATATTTTAAATTAAATTTTTTTGCAGTGCTGCTGATAACTCATAGTGCAGTAATATGCACTAACACATGTAGGACACCACTGATCTACAGTCAATTTTACAGTATATATATACATAGGACCTTATAAATTAAGAAGTGTAGTCATTTATCCTGCATGAGGTTCTGGTAGCACACCAGTGCTAACAAACTCCTGGATGTTTGCTAACATCTTTCACATTATGGGAAAGGTTTCCCTTGAGATTGCTCCATGAGTTGTCCATTTCTCATATCAAGTGCTTACCAGAACAGCTGGTTTTGGCCCCGGGGCATGTTGTCTTGATTCTCACCTTTCCCTATGGCTATATTTGTTGCTGCTGCTCCTTCCCAGCTGATGCCCCATCAGGCAGCAGCAGCTCTGGCAGCTCTGGCTGAGTGACCACAGGCAGAGGGCATGGAGAAGAGCCAAGGGTCCTTCTCTAGATATATACTGACTGCATTCTTAAGAAAAGCTGCTCCTCCTGCCCCTCTGCACAGCACACTTTGCAGCTTTAAGTTATAATCTGGAGTCCGGTTTCCCTCGAGGGCTCCTGGGCACTGGCCCGTGCAGGAGCGTTCTGTGGGTGTGCACGAGGTGCAGTTCCTCTCAGCTTGCACCACCTGCTGCAAGCACAAGATAAGTGTTTGCATTGAGGTTGCTTCGTACCAGCACCTCAGGAATAAGGCACTCACTTCTTCTTCACAAGTATGAGCAACACTTGGGCAGCTCCTTGAGAGCAGTAACAGGGTCACCCTCTTCTCATGTATTAGATCTCATATAAAGAGCTTTCAGACATCTAGGAAATTACAGCGATCAAGTTCTTTCCAAATAGGATTTCTTTCTGTCTAAGAAGATTTGCATCTTTATTGTAAAGAGGCATCTCCAGGAGTGAGGTGGCACTTCATTCTTCATGGACATTAAGTACTATTTCTCTAAGTTCTGTTACAAACTGGTGAGAAATTGTCAACATATATTGATAGGTAGCAAATAAATAAAAGAAAAAAATTCTGAACAAAATATTTTTGTAAAGTATTATCTACCCTAAATTCCAATTCCTTAGTTTCTAGGTTTTGTTTATAGAACTTTATGCATTTCATATACTTGTCTGTCATCTTTTCTCTCTCTTCTTTTTGGGAAATAGAATTAAACCATTACTTGTAGCAACCAAATGAACATTTGGCCAGGATAAGAAAAGTGCTAATTCCCCAAGGAAGCAGTGTGCTGCCAGTATCACTCTTGGCTCTGGTTCAGCAGCCACAGAGGCGAGTCTTTTCCAGATGTGAAGTTACCTCTGTATGGAAGCTGCATTCATGTACTTGGTCAGGCAGTGAAACAAGACCTTCATGCTTGCTTCAAGCTTTTTCACCTGAAGATATTGATTGTGTTTTCACCTGTATGGTAGCCCCTGCTTTTCTGAATGCAAAGAACAAAGAACTGAGACTGTTAAGGACTTTTCTGAAAGTCAGGTGAGCTTTAATAGCTGGTTTCCCAGGTGGGCTTCTCCTCACTTAGCTGCAGATGCCTGAAGGGCAGCTGTCTGACCTAATTGTCACGGACTCTCACTGAAGTAGCACTTCAATTTCTGTGCCCTACTTTAGATGTCTACTTGGAGTGACATACATACACACCAGATGTGTGGGTTTCTTCCTGTGGAAGAGGGTGGAGGGTGGTAAGCCTAGGGTGGTAAGCTGAGATGGAGATTGTAGATGTTTACATTTAGGTTAGACAAATCCTTTACTGCAGTAAGGACCATGCTGGCTGCCCTCCCAAAACAGGATGCATTTGGAAACTTTTTCCTGCCTCATCTGATGACACATCAGACAGTTTGAGTCACTAGCTCCAGGTGAAGTTCATGGCAGAGAAGTAAAGTCTCTTCTCTCCAGTTTCACAATTGTGTGCTGTCTGCAAGTGAATAGCTATTTTCCTTTGTTTATTAGCAGTTACTGTTGAGAAAGCACTCAGTTCCAACAGTAATATTGGAAAAACAAAACTTGGCTTCACTAATGATCAGGTAGGTAAGATTCCATTACCTACTCATTTCCCAGCTGCTGTGTTGTAAGCAACTAAATTTTAGCTGAAACTGTTCATTCTTCTTTTCTGTTGTCAATGACAAATGATACAGAGGAGAGGAATGACAGTTTTAATAAAATCTGTTTGCAGGTGTAAAGCCCACATTACAGCTCCTGAAAGCCGTGTAAGGAACAACCACAATGGGAGTCATGGAAAGATGAATAGATTGAGTTGCCCTGGAATGAACATACAGGAAGCTAACTGTGCTGCTTTTTATCCTCTCTTAAGAGAAGTTGACCTGGAAGGTTTACACTTCCCAAAGTGAGCTGCATGCATTCCTTGGGCACACATTATCAGGTAAATAAAGGAGGAAGAAAATTTGGAAGGAATAGCAGGGAGGAATCATAAATGCATCATAAGTGAGTAAGAATGGAATGTGAAAAGGTAAAATGTAATCAGAATGGCCAGAAAGATATGTCTGTAAGTCTTGGTTGCTAAGTGGCTTAAGAGAGGGACAGATGATTGCAGGCAGCTGAGTAGTACAGCTCAGTGGGTTCCTCTTCACTGCAGACCAGGGTGGGCTCCAAAATCAGAGTCTCCTTGGCCACCATAAATACAGTGTAAGGGAGCTTTCTAATCACAGTCACAATAGCTTGTGTAAAAAATCCAGAAAGCTTTTGTTGAGATCTGGCCTTTG
Organism: Hypocryptadius cinnamomeus; assembly: GCA_013400635.1. NCBI lineage: Eukaryota > Metazoa > Chordata > Aves > Passeriformes > Zosteropidae > Hypocryptadius > Hypocryptadius cinnamomeus. Next base: position 34,018 of record VYZP01067412.1, read on the forward strand.
AAAACACTAATTGCTAGTCAGCAATTAGTTTTAAATTCTGATACTAGGTAGACACAGGAATCTTTTCTCCCTGTTTTTTATATTATGTGTACAGCATAAAACTGGATCTAGTAAACCTGCATTTTTTCTGGGTTGATACCCCCCAAACTGTCAGTTTTTGCTCTTCCTTGTCATCATAAAAAGTTCAACTGCAGTTTCCTTAACAAGTATTCTTTATTTTTAATCTTAGCTGCACCAATGTAACAACCTGTTATTATTGCAAAGCACTTCCATGCAAGCTCTTCATCTGCCCCCAGTATCCTACTCCCAACTAGACAGTCTCCAGATTTCTTTTGTGCCAGCTCTGGCAATCATCTCCTCCCTCAGAGGGCTGATTCAGTCTGCTAAATGGAAAGGAAGGTGTGTGCTTCATTTGCTGTATTGGTTTGTGAGAAGCACGGAGGCAGAGGGAGGCAGAGGGAAGGGAGGTGGTGGCAGTGTGTGGCTGAAAGAGGGGGATGAGGAGGGTTAATGGGAGTCAGACTCTCCTTTTCAGTGGCAATGAGTTTCTAGGTTAAACAAGTTTGACCTGCAAAATTTCACCTTTAGTCCTTCCCCTCTCTGGCTTCTCCCTCTAGGGCATTCTTTACCTTCCTGGTTTTTTTCCCCTTTCCCTGAATTACTCTGTTTTCTCAAAGTTTTGCATCTCTCCCTTTACTGGTTTGCTTCTTCTCTACCTTCTCTACCACTGGGGGTTCTGCTCTCCTCCATACTATCCTTTTCACCTTGGGGTGTTTATTAGAAACAACACCCCTGTTTTAATCCTTTTGCAATGTTTTGCATTTCCTTTTGCATTGCATCTGTGGTTAGAAGAAGCTGGTGATGGTATAGAACTTGAGCATAGAAATCCTGCAAACGTCTTCCCATCTTGCTCATCTACTTTCTATGGTCAAACCTGCAGAGCAGACAAACAAATATTGGGAATCAGAGCATATGATATATGCAGAGTTTCCCAATTGAAAACATCTCCTTGAAATAAGCAGAAATTTAGAAGAGAAAATCAGACATTCAGGGTTTTATTTTTTTACCCTTTTTTTTTCCTGCCTACCTGCCTGGAGATTCTGATGATTTGAGGTTTGTTATATAAGGTTTCTTTCTGTTGGGTGCTGCTTTCCAATAAATGCTCTGCAACTGCTCAAGTATCTACCCTGCCTTGTTTTCCAGGAAGGGGAGTAGCACAGATTGTTCACCCGAGAGACAAAAATGGACTTTATTGGTAAATGCAGATAGTGTGTTCTTTGTTCACGTCAAGTTGACTGTCCATGGGAGCACTTAAAGATTATTTCCTCTGCAATAGGGATTAAGATCCACAGAAGATCCATAACTGGAAGCTTGTTGAGTACAGTACATGAGCATCAGAGCACATAACAACTTTGGCTCAACTGATTTCTCTTTCCAGGATGTATTTTGGGGTTATTGTACACATTTCTTCTGTTTTCTCAAAATACCTTCTCCTTTCTCCCTAAAGTACTGTGCTACCTCTGTTTTGAGATAATGCAATAGTCTAGTAGCATTTGCCTAGATTGTAGGTTGGAAACAGTAAAACTGATGAATTCCATTTATGTCATGCAGCACTAGAATAAGGCCACTTCCTCAGAGAACAACTGAGTGTAACTGGGGGTGTTGCTGCCCTTACCAAGATTTGTACAGACCCTTTAAAAATGATTATAAAGGTAAAAGAGGGCTCAGGAAATCATGTAGCCTGGCCTAGGCTTTGCTTAGGCTATGCTTAGCTGAGGGAGGTTTATACATTTTTAAAGACATCCACTGATGGAATAATCTCCCCAGGCAAGTCACACAGAAGTCACTACTAATTATATAACACAGCAGAATTCAATTTTCCTTCAGAATTTGTTTGATCTTCTACGGTTTGTGTAAAGACACGTTCATGAAATAACAAAGAGGCCTTGACATAGCATTTTGTTTTTCAAAGTCTACGTGTTAAAGAAACACGAGCCCGTCCACCCGAACTACGCATTGTAACACCATGAACGGGAAAGTTATAATTTATTTGTCCCTCTCTCCTTCACCTTTAGGTCCTTGCCTGCAGGACCAGGTTCCTCGCCCCCAGGTGCTGCCAGGGGCCGGCGCGGTGTTTGCCCCGGGCTGCGGGGCAGGACGGGTCGGTTGGAGCCGCCGCGGCCGGGGTGTCGGGGCTCGGGACAGCGCCTCCGTGGGGTGCCTCGCCCGGCGGGCCCGGAGCCGGCCTCGGAGTCCGCCCGGGACGGCCGGAGCCAGGAACTGAGCCGGGAACGGAGCCGCCCCTGCGGGGAGGGCTCGCAGGTGCGCCGGGCTGAGCGCCGCGGGGAGGCACCGGCGCTGGGCGGGAGAACCGAAACCGCCGCCCCTCCGGCGGCGCCGGGAGCNGCCATGGGGTGCTGGGAGCGTCCGTCTGTCCGTCCGCACGGGCGCGGAGCCGCGGGTCAGGGGGAGGTGGCTGCAGTCCTCCCCCGCCGGGGACTCGATGCGCGCAGCCTGCAGGCAGGGCGCCGAGCTGGAGGCTTTCCCCCGCTCTCCTACCTGGGAGTGTCGCGCTTTGCTGGAGATGACATACAAATCTTTTTAATTAATAAAGGAGAGGGCGATGCGGTGCTGGCCGCGGGGCAGCGGGCTGCAGCCGGCAGGAGCGGTGGCGGTGCAGCTCTCCCCGGGGGCAGCGGGGCGCTCCGGCTCCGCGCGGCGCTCGGGGCATCCCGGGAGCCCCGTGTCCGGCCCCCGCTGCCCTTCTCTCGTCTCGGGCTGCGGGTGAGCCCAGCACCGGGAGGGCTCTCAGGGGCTGGTGCCGGCACCGCTCCCGCCGCGGTTCAGATAATAACACCGTGCTTTATTTAATTCCCTTCACGAGAGCTGGTGCTGTTGAGAAGCCGCTGCACTTCCACCAGCCTTATTAGGAGCATTTTCTCGTTTGCTCCGACAGGGAAAAAAAAAAAAAAAAAAGCCGCGTAAAAACAACCAGCTGCCTCCTCTCCTGAAGTCATAAATAAACTCCAGCACGAGTTATTGCTATTGCATGCGAGGGCTGGTGCCGCTCTCGTTTGCACCCATGTCAGTGATGAATACTTTTATTGATGTTGTTAAAGTTGTGTGGGAATTGTCAGTCGGAGCAGGCTTGCTTCACTGGTCCTGGGAGCACGGGTGCTGGATTGGCGGGATGGGTTGATGGATTTCTAAGTGTATCAGTTGCGGGGTACACTGCGATGTGCGTTTTTTTTTTTTTACTTGCACTTTGATTCCTTCAGTACTGGACATGAAATTAAACTTCTTTTTATACATCTTTTTATTTTTGAAACCTTGTGTAAACAATTTCGAAGAGACTACTTGGGTTTTTTTGGGCAGCAGGGTTTAATGTCTGTCTCTATACATATTTTTGTACCCACTCAACTGTAAGTGTTGGTGCATTCAGCTGCTGTAATAATATGAGAGTTTTTAGAGGCAATGGTAATTCAGCTAAATTAGTTAGTAGAAACGAATACCTTTGGTACTGTGTATGAGTAGTGATAGTGATTTCATCAGGAATCTAGTTGTCATACACCAGACAAATTGAAACCACTTCTTTCAACAGGGTAATGGTGCTGTGAGTATTTCGATGCGTGGTGACCACTGCTAGTCACGTCACGTGCTAGCACCATGAAACTTTTATTACTTCCTGTGATTGTGCTTGTCAGTCTACCATTAACTACTAGTTGCAAACACATTATTGTTTCTGTCAGTTGGGTATCAATCCTGTTTTATGCCCAGAGCCAGCAGCAGGTAGTGCATTGAATTCAGGACAGCAGGCATGCAAGGGAAAAAGGATGGCCAGCCATATCAGATGACCATTGCCCCTTTGACAAAACCCTTGGTCTTTGATTGCTGTATATCACAGCAAAAGGGAAATTGCACACCTAAGAATGAAACTTCAAAGTATTTTTTACTATTTTAGGATATATTTCAATGGTGAAGTAGCAACACATAGTTATATCTTGGAGGTAAGTGACATTTATAGTTGATATCACTGGCTTGCCTGGAGAATTGGGGTCTGGATGCTGTGCATAATCCATGCATAGGCTTAACATGGAGTCTGTGAAAAACCTAGATGAGATGAAAAGTGTGTTGACTTGATGATGACCTAAGACTGTAGAGCTTTCTTGTATTGAGACCTTAGTAATTACCACTTAAATGTAGCAAAGTACCGTTCTCATTAAGTAGTTGCGTGGTGTAAATACAAATCAAGTTCTTGGATTGTTTTGATAACTGTAAAATAAAAATTATGCAGTGTTATAGCATTTAATATTCATTAATTTATTGGCAGAAGAAATTACAGTGTTTTCTGTGGTGAGCTTCTCTTCCGATTTTCAGGACTGATAATTAAAATTTCATGGTTTTCATAAAAGGAAGCATCTGCACGAGTATCTTCGTTCCAAACAGCAGTGTGCTTTTGAAGGAAGTCTCCCAGTCCTCCCCAGTTGTTTGCTTTGCTTCATGTCTCGGGGTAGTCAGAGCACAGGAAACAGCATTTGTTCAGGTGATGCTGAACAGGGGAATGTGCTCCTGGTGCTTCTCAGCTTGGAGGGTATTTGAGCCTCAGGACCAATCCAGAGTCAGCTAAACTTGGAAAATTCGTGTTGTTTGGACATTCCATCCGCTGTACCAGCCCCTGAGCTCTGCAATGTGCTACAGCCAGTGCAACACAATAATGTAGCCATAAATCAACAGGGATGGCACTGTGATTCTGAGGCTTCCTGGTGTGTTTGCAAGCATAGCTTATGCAAACACAGACTTAATAGCTTAAGACTGTTATGTCAGTGGGTATGATCACATCACCTATAGCACATGGGATCCTGTGAGTGTTAAGTGAGAGTGGAATGACTGATAATTATGTCACAGTTCTATTTTGAACTCTGCATTGGTGTTGACTTACCTAAAAACTCCACTAGGCAAAGAGGTAATTTTAATATGCTGAAACATTGTTTTCAGTGAAAAGTAAATTAAAAGAAACCAGCCAGTTGAAAATGAATAAAAATATATTATTAAAGGAGTAGGTGTAAGAAAAATGAACCAAAATGCAGATTGAGAGACAGTTATATTTGCATTAGGTCACAGAAACAATTTTTTTTCTCTCCTAATGTCTTTTCATTAGTCCAAAGACTCTTTTCCCTTTCTTATATGTTTAGATGACATTTTTATTAAAACTTACAGAAAGGTAAATAATATCTCATTCTTCATGTGTGTTGTCTGGCCAAATTGTACACTTTAATTTTTAGACATGGGTTAGTTTACCTGCCCATTAATCATCTGGCTGAATTACTCTGAATTAACAGCTCTTTTTGGTATCGTGGTGTTTGTAACTGATACTAAAATCTCCCAAATGTTCCAGGAACAGTTTTCATATAGTTTCATTAAAAGGGATGGTCACCTTCCTGACTCGGAATTTCTTTTTGTTTGTTGCTAAATTCTTTTCTTTCCCCTCCATCTTATTAGCTTTATGGGGGAACTAAAAAGCTGTTTCATGTATTTTGGCTAAAACACCAGAGAGATCCATTGGTTTCTTGAGATGTAGAGTTTTTTCATGTGACAAAAAGAACGGCCTCAGCTGTTGCCCAATCAACCGGTCCCTCAGTGGTTCAAAGCAGGAAGCTTGGAGAATGATCTGGTTTGGATATAGCCATTTTAATCTTAGTGTAATATCTTTAATCTTGTTTTGCCTTGAAACATTTACCAGAAAGGATTTCCCTCAAGGGAAAGGACATTTTACCCTGATGAGGAAAGTCTGGCTGTCTTTCACCAGGGAATATGAGAAAATGGGGAGGAGCTGGGATTTGGAAGTGGCTGCCATGACTTGAGGGATACCTTGGGGAATTCATCTGAGCAGAAGATATGAGACTTTCTTGGGGCCAAAAACTGAGTGTTCTGGCATCCAGAGTGGAAGGGATATGAGAGTCCCTGGGCTGCACAACTTTGAGTTGGTTTAAGCTTCTGAATCTATTGCTCATAATGAGGTCACCTCAAATTCAGATATCGGAGAGTATTTTGAGAAAATAAGGGTTTTTTCCCAGCCTTCAGCAGTGTTTGGGGCATTGTATTGTGTGTTTGCTCAACCTGTGCCCAGCTGACCCCTTGCTGGGGTAATAGGCAGACTTGCTGCTCCCTGTTTAGTGTCTTAAATCCATGAGTCTGCATGGAAGGACTATGGGTAACTATGACACTAGGAAGCCTTTTGCTTTCTGGAGCACAGAGGGAGTAAAAAGAGGATAATAGACATTTTCCTCCAATATTCCAATTCTAGTAATAATAACTGTACCTCATAAGAATTAGATATTAGAATAATTCAAGGTGGAGTAGCGAGATTGGTAGTGATGCTGTAAAACTAAACTGGAACAGTAAAAATCTCCTTGTGAGGAGGACCCAAGCACTGACATCCTCCTGTGGGCTTGTGTTTCGCAAGAATCCACTTTTAAAGACAGTTCCTTGTGTTTCTGATTTCAGGACACATTGCCTTATGACTTGAGCCTTCAGCCGCTCACGGATTTTAACAAGAAACTTATATGCCACAAGCAGACCACATTTGTTACCATAATTGTAGGAAATCCTACAAGTAATTTATCTTGCTGGACTAATAAGTGTGCTGTCTTCACCTAGACCATTTGACTGGTTTCTCTCTCTTCCTGACAGTCTTGCCAGCAAGAAGCAGCATAGGACAAGGCTGGGCCAGTGCATATCCAGATCAATCACAGTGTATTTCTGTAGTAAGGTTTGGTGAGGTTAAGGACAGGCTGTGGGCTGGAGAGTAAGTTCCTGCCCATCAAAAATCTTAAACATCTCTACTTCACAGAAGGTAGCTGCTTATTTTCTCTTATGCTGAATACTCACAAGCAGAGTTAACTTGTTCAGGAAGTTTAATTGCTCTGTAGGTGTTGTTTTCAAATTAGGAAATTTTGAAGAAAGCTATCAAATTCACCAAATAAGCAAGCTACAGAAGAGGCAATTAGCAGTAGAGGAATAGTTAAATGTCAGATTTCTGGCATCTGATTCTTGGATTTTGTTTGTCAAGGACTTCTCTCACCTTATGCATGTTGGATTTTTTGGAAGGAGGAATATGATTTCTGATGAATGTTGAGCCCAGTGCTTCATTCTTCATTTGGGTGAAATTCCCAGTGACAGTGGTGACTCATGCTTACACTTCTGCAACGTTTGAAAGTACTTTTATTGCTAATCTCTAAAGAGCATGTATAAATATAGGAAGTGAGCTCTCTTTGTCACTCAGTATGAGCACCAAGACCAAGCTTTCATTGGGATTGATGGAATTTGAAGTGAGTCCAGCTGTTTTTATCTGCTGTGCAAAGTGGCCATGAGTTAACACCAAAGAGCTGGAATCCAGGAAGCAAGGGGCTCGTGTGTGTCGCAGGATTTTAAAAAGTTACAGGAAGTAGATTTCCATTCTGATCAGATTCTAATTTTTTACAGCTCTTGAACACTTCATGTATTCTGGGTACTCTTCACTGACATGTGGATATCACTGTTCTTCCTCTCATGTGCAAGAGAAAGATAGGGGCAGATGCAGGTTGAGTTGGGCAGGACTGCTAGGTTAGGTGCAGAGCCACACTGATGTGGTTTATTAGTCTGCTCCCGGATGCTGGCAGGAATACAAGTGGCCTAAAGTACAGAGAAAGTGGCCACCCTGTGTACAGACAGCAGGAGGTAAAGCTTCCCTTTATTCAGTTTCTCTGTCTGTCTCTAGCATAATCTGTCCCTGCAGAGCAATTACAGTTCTTGTAATAGTACTTACAAAGATGCTGTTTATTAAAACTCCCACGTGAGTGGATCTTCAGGGTTTCTCTTCAGAGGGGCACACAACCATTAGGCTCAGATGTGGTGCTGTGCTTCCCCAGGAAGGTTTATGCTGATACTGCTTCTCCAGAAGATTGAATAAACCAGCACCAGTCCTTTGCAAAACTTCAGGGTGGTGTTTTGGGCTCAGGTCTGCCTGAGCAGCAAGGTCATGCGTGGCTAAAGTCAGCAACCTGTGCCTGGAATGAAGGTTAGCCGTGTAGATGAAGTGCAAGATGAGGATTTCAGTCTGTTATGTCCTTTTTTGGTGATTTTTGAGCAAGGCTGTTCTCTGGTCCTTTTTAAATTCTTTTCTTCCCCTGTGGAAATACTTCTCTTCCTAAAGAACCTGCGTGTGGAAACACATGCTAGCCTTTAGAGATTGTTCAGGTGTGATGGTGGTGTGAATACAGAACTATCCTGAAGTAAAAATGTTGAACTCCACGTCATTAATATTCTCCACACAAGCTGATGGTTTGTATTTCAGTTCTGTTTTCCAGAAGCTTTTTGAAATTTGCAGATGTGTCTTCACACTTCTTTCAGCCTGAAGAGTGAGGAAAATGGAAGATGATTGAGGTCACAGATATATTTAGGTAGTTGGTTCTACTTGTATTTATCTTCACTTGCAAATTGGTTACCTTTTATGCGCAAATGTCTGTGTAGGACTGTGAGGAAGGAAATTTACTTACTCAGGAGATTTGTTTCTGTATAGTTATATATAGTAAAGTAGTTTTGCTGGCTACAGTTCTTCAAAATTTCATATATATTTAGAATTTAAATCTCAAATGAAAATGACACCTAAGGAATACTCTGGTTTACATGTCATCATGTAAACAGGGATTTTTGAACCTCTTTCATTTGTCTGCTAAGGAGCTCTGTTGTTCACCCACTAGTATTTCTGGGCAAGGTGTGTGTGCTGCTCTTGTTCTAAAGGAATACCTCTCCCTGCAGCAGAAATACAGCTGAACTCTTAGTGACTTGGAAAAGATGTACTCAGAGTTCAAATTCCACACTATTGCTGCCTTTCTGTGACATTTGAGAATATAGAAAGACATTTCACTTCATGGAGTGAAATGGCTTTTACTTGTCTAGGGAATAAAGGAGGTCTGCATGCATTGTACTGCTTACAAAAAGAATCTGACAGCCTTTCTGTAGCATGCCTTGGCTGACAAGTCCACATGGTTCACATTAAGTTTCTCTAAAGGGGTGTCAAATCTTAATGCTCCCTTGGGAGATACCTGGATCTTATCAGGCATGGCTGACTCAAAAAGAAAAGTAAGTAATGTTTTTTCTTTCTAATGCTTACTATCTAAGTGTTATTGATAGTTCACATTTAAAAGGATTTTCTGAATATATTCTCTACTAAATCAAAAAATGTTATGATATGCTGATGGAAAATTGAATATTACAGTAGTACTTAAATAGACTGTATTTAGTGTTCAGTTGCTAAGGGCAACCTAAGTAAAGTTTGGGTTTTTCAGGCTGTGGTGCCCTCAGGTATGCAGAAAGAGTAAGTGCTGATCTTAACTACCTGCAGGATAGTCTGCTGCTGTTTTATACTTGGATGCTTTACATTTTTGAAACAGGTGATTGAAGCTGTGGAAATTATACTGGAGACTGTTGATATTTCATCATACAATTGAATTGTTTACTTCAAAATAATACCTCATACTTTTGTGCATTAGTTTATATGAATCTGATTATCAGTTGCTTTTGCTGCCCTGCCATGAAGATAGATGATCCTGTGATTTTATAACTACTGCAGTTCTATGTAATTATAGTAGATTAGAGCCAGTCTTCACTGTTTCTGTTTACTGTAGGTGATCAATTTCTTTGAAATCAAGCATCTTGTATAAGTAAGTATACCTGTAGCACCCAGACTTTGGCCTGTCTAATCTCCTGAAACTTGCTGTTGTCTTCTTTGATGTTGATAAAGGTATAATACTTGCAAAGTTTTAAATATTTACGAAGTTGGTCGTGTTGTTTGGATGTCAGATTTGATGCAGAGACGTAAATTAAGTGGTGTTTAATGATGACTATTTTTTCCCTTTTTCCTGTTAGTTTGTAAAAGATCCTGTTATGCTCATCTATATGTGACTTGGCATATGGATCCAGTATCCTTGCTGGCTGAAATTCTAATTTGTGTGATTACTGTTTTTTTTCCATTCTGGTCCTATTAATAAAGATCCTGAGGCTTGCAAAGCACTTTGTTTAAACACAAGCTGTGGAAAAGAATCTGAAGATCATTGTTTGATTGAGCTTGCTTAAAAACTTGGAAATGTATTTCTGCTTTCCAGGTGGGGTTTTGAATGAGCACAGTATGTAGAGCTATCTCTACATACCAACAAAAAAAACCAAAAAACCCCAAAAAACCCAAAACAAAACAAAAAAACCCACAAAAACCAAACCCATAAGCAAATTGTGCTGGAAGAAAACCACAGGTACTTGCAGCCTGGTCCTGTTTTTGGTGAAATATGTCCCAGCTCATGAAACAGATGTGGAGTCCAACTTTGTGCAGAGGCCACACCCTCCATTTCCCTTGGCAAATTGTCTCACATTCCAGTGACCCTCTGGATAAAACCACCCTTTAACTGGTACTGTGGCCTTAAATGTTTGGTTTTTTCTTCTGTGGTAAATTGTTCTCGTCCTGTATCACTGCAGGCTGTCATTAATATTTGCATACTGTTATTATGTATCCCTTTAAATGTCAGATTTTGTAGCTGCACATATTGAATGTTGGAAATATTCCCAATTTCTATGAAAGTTATCTTAAATAAAAATGGGTGATTTCTTTTACTGCAGAGTATGGCACTGAAGAACTTGTGGTAGAATGTCAGAGAGGTTTTCCTGTTTGCAAGGAGAGATCTCTATGAGTAATAGAAGAACCCCCTGATTATCTGGTTGCTTCCTCTCCCAGATGCATGTTTCTGTGGTCTCCTTTATGAATGGTTTTGTTGTCAAGTTCACAGCCTGGTATGTCCTCTGAGCACATCTGGACAAATGGTAGGCACAGGTGGCAGGAGGGGAAGTACATGGCTTGGCTTTTAACTGGAGGGTGCATGTCTTCCAGAATTGTAGCTGCTGAATCTCTTACTTCTTGTGGTGTCTGCAGTGTCTTGCACAAGTAGAGGCAGCAGCAATGGCCAGGGGGTTTTGTTTCAACCCATGAGAAGCACATGTGGGCCTCAGGGGCTGCCCCTGCAGTGAGGGATGCAGCATGTTCATGTCTTGAGCTCAGGTTCTTGTCTCAGCGGTGGGTTTTCACTGGAGAGATGCATGTGCACAGCTCTCAGCATTACCTGGGTGACAAGCAGCACATTCTGACACCTCTGTTTAGCTCAGGAGCAGGGGAGCTGCTGAGCCGTGTCCTTGTAACCTCAAAAGCTGGATTACCTGAGCTGCCTGTTGGAGAAACACAGGAGATGACTGCCAGCTGTGACACAAACTGTGAGCAGCTGAGAATTACCCCTCTCCCTTCCAGTTGTACATGATGGACACGAGCTTAAGTTTTCCAGGAGTGAAAACTACAATGTCACACAAGTGCATGAGTCAGTCTGGCTCTCAGCATGACCTGGTAGTTTTGGATTTAAAGCCACTGGGATTTCCAGGGGCAGTTCACAGTCCTTCTTCAGCAGAAAGTGAACTCCTGCTCAGCTGTGATTCAGGACACAGTTTTATCTCTTGGGTGAGGATCTTGCTGGTGCATTATTCTGGGCTGCTGTGTTTCCTTGTGGCTGAGTGAGCCCACAGTTGGACACTGTAGCTGGAAGAAATGAAGTCGCTAGTGATGAGCTTTGTTTTCAGAGTTACTGAGGACTGATAATATGAATTTCTCTATAAATACTTGTGGGTTTTGAATTTTTTTTTTTTTTTTATTGTTGCATGTCTTACCCTGAAATGTATTCACAAGGTCTCATTTATATTGATGTAAATCTGAAATTCGGTCTAAGGCCACAGGAGAATGGACTAATTAAATGCAAATTTTTAAGCTTTATTACCTCTCACCTGTCTTCTTCCAGAATGTATCTGCATTTTAGTCAAGGTTTTCCATGCATGAATGCACAGCCCATGTGAAGCAATGTCGAATTCCTAAATTTTAGGAATTTGATATGATAAAAATGTTGCAAGAGAGCAGAATTAACCTCTGTCAGAAATACAGAGGAGAAAAAGGGTAAAAAAAGCAAACTGTGCAGTCCTCTGTACATTGTACATTACTCTGTCAAATGTTTTTTGTTACTTTATTGTAACAAAAAGAGTTGCTTATATTTATTTACAGAAGAGATGCTCTTGTCCTTTCTGGATGCTGATCAGCTGATGATTTCCCTTCTAACTAACTATGTTTTTTTGGGGAGGCGTTCTCCCTGCTGTGAGTTCTCTAATGAACAATGGTTGTCCCACTACAGGTGATTCATGGCTTTGGAAGTAGTCCTTGCCAATCTTTATTTTCTGATAGCACTGTAGTCTTGAGAGCATTCCTTTATATGAGAAATTTGTGAGTCTCCAGTTACTGAGTCTTTCTGTGTGATTTTGGATAGATTGTTGTGAGTGATGCTGAATTATGTATTTTACTTCCAGAGAGCATACACAATGGCTGGAGAGTCTTTAAATCCTTCAGTACTAGTACAGCATTTCTGGCCATGAGTTAAAATTGCCATAGTGCCTACTATTCTCTAAATTAGGCTGAACTCAAGTCAAGACTGTGGCCCTTGCTACAGTGGTAAGACTTCAATTTTTTCAACACTGTGTGTCACATCAATTTGTATTAATTTTTCCTTTCTGCATTTCCATCATCCATGTACAGTCATCTCATTATGTATTTGTGTTGGTGCAGGCTTTCTCAAACCCAGGTAAGCAAGAACTATTTTTGTGCCCTTAAATATGTCATAGGTACCTTTAGTCATCTTCTGTGAAGCGATGGGAAAGAATTACTTGGCTGACTGTCAAATTTATTGTCTTTCAGCAACTTTGAGGTCTGTACAGCTGAACTTGAAAAGATGCCTTCACTAGGAGCTGGCCCTGTTCATCTGGCCAGCTGTGGCTTTTTTTTTTCTCCTATGGCATTGCCTGATAATACCCAGTAATTATTGTTGTACAGCAAAACGATTCTGTGCTGTTGTAACTCCTTTTCTCTCAGCACAACTGAAAAAGGTGAAGGGGACGGCGTTTCTGCCCTGCCTGAAATAAGGAGTAACTAAATGTGCACAGAAATCCGATTGGTAAAAAGCTGCTGTTGTTTTGGTTTTTTTTCCTCTCTCTCTTGAGCATAACATCAAAGTGTTTGACAAGAAATTATTGCCAGGAAGTCCTTACAATTATTATCTATGCCTGCAAATAGAGTGTCTGTTCCTCTAGCTAGCATCCAATATTAAGCAGAGTTTACTTATATCTTACTATATTTTGTATTAGTTGTTTAAATCACTTGCCCTTTATGTAGAATTCATGCCTGAAATTCCAGCTAAAGAAGTATTATTGAATTCCTTTCCTTTACTATCATGTTTCTGATGATGGTTTTTTATCTATTGCTTATTTTAAAGTTCTCTTAAATTCTTTCTCTTGCAGGAAAGTGAGAAAATGAGCCATCACGAAACACAGATGCTCTATAGATCATGCACAACAATTTTTAATAAAAATGCTGTGCAGAGCACATTTATCAGCCTAACTAATTCTGTATGATTTCTGTTCAAATATTTACGCTTTTTGATCAACTTTTTATATACCATATAATACCATACATTGGCTATTAATAACTATTTACTTAAATGTGTGAGGCTTTGCTGATTAGAGTGTCCCTTTCACCAAAAGTCACAAGAAATAACAAGGTTTTTCATTTCTCCCAAGTTATGTGTGTAATTTGATAATACACATTCTCCCAAGATAGGGTTGTTAGAGCTCAAATCTTCATGCTGTTGCCATTTGTTAATTATATTTCCTTTAATTTTGCTGAGTGTCATTTTGCAAGGTAGGGCTTTGGTTTGAACCCTTCAAATTCAAAATGAAATGCAAAGATGTAGAAGACTGATGTTAAAATGACTCCCTTTGTTTTTCCCCTTGTCTTGTATAGGTTGTCATACCATTGTGTGTGTTAGTCTCGTGTTTGAGACACTTGTAGGTTTGATCTCTTGTCTAACACTGCTCCTCTTCTAAGGGTGCAAGGCCAGGTTAAGTCAAGATGTCATTTTACATAGATGAATGTTTTCTTTACAGTATATATTACTGAAGTTTTCTGAAACAGTGCAGCTCTGCTCCCAAGGTCTGGTGTAAAACAAACTTTCAAACAGAGAGCAGATTTCAGTCATTGCTTTTGAAAATCCCAGCAGTCACATGGCTGCTTGACAAGGGGTTAGGATGGTTTCAGTGTTTATGAAGCCAGATTTATAAACTGACAAGAGCAGAGTTTGTACATAGCTTGTTCTGTAAAGTGCTTAATGCATTTTGATGCATTTAGAAGTAATAATGTGTAATAGAGTGTGTACGTATTTCCTTGGTTTTCACAAATAACCTTGTTATGTTCTTGGTGATTCATCTTGCTGTTTTCTCCCATGAAGCTTTTTTTTCCCACTAATGGTAATACTACTCAGTTTTCTGTGAACTCAGTAGAATTTCTATTTATCTATTAAGAATGCAAAATCAAGGGGGAAAAGGGGAGGTCACATTTATTCTGAGATGAGTTACCATGAGGAATTAATGTCTTGTTATTTTGCCTAAACTGGCCTCTAGCTATCTTTGTGGATCCCTTTTAAAGCAAGCTTGAATGCAGCTTTAACAGGGTGATTGGAGCAAGGCAACAGTAAATACTCTGACTCATAACAGTGCGTATTTAGGTATTTAGACATAGATTTAACTCTAAGTGCAATTTCTCAATCTGGCTCCAAATAAGCAGACAAAGAAACAGACATTTTGATTCCTTTCATCAGGGAAATGAGGTTGCTTTTACGTGAGCTTTCTTTGAATCTCCTCAAGGCTTCCCTGCTTGAAGCAGAAGTGGCTAAATGAATGGCTCTGTATACCCTGTCACCCATTATAATTGTCTTATGGTGCAGATTCATTGCATTTGGGAGTCCTTTTTGTCCATGTTGAGCCACAAGCAGTTCAGATGGTCCCAGCCTCACGAGTGGCGCTTTCAGTCTCAGTGATGGTTATAAATAAGCAAATACAGTGAAGACTCAGGATCAGGACTATCCTGACCTGCTCAGAGCTGCAGGAGTGTTCACATTTGTTTCAAACTAGAGAAGCAATGTAGTGTTTGGGTGGGCATTGTAGATACAGTCCTGCTGATGGTGTAGCTGGATGCTGCAGGCATCTGCTGTAAGATCACTGCCCCTTTGGCAGCGTACATCAGTGTTCAGGGGCTGCTCTGTCTGAGTAACACTTTAAAAGAATCCCTTGTATAGAAACTGTGTCGACACTCAAGAAAGGGCTGAAAAAATACCATTGTCCTCCAGTGTTCCATGGATCCTGAGTCTTGTCAATTACTTACCAGTGTCTTGGTTTTCATTAGTCTTGTGGGTTGATAGCTCCCCCAGACTTCAGCTGCAGATTTTGTTTGCTCACTGAGGCATCAGCATCACTCAAGAGCAGCACTTGAGGATGAATTACACATTCACATAAACTGCCCTGCTGACATGCCCATGTAAATGGAGGCCAAACCATCATGTTAGCAAGGAGCAATGCTCAAAAGATGTTTCTTTGGGGAAAGAAAGATCTTTGTAATCACAAGCTTATCTGCTTTCTATATGAATGTGTATTACAATGTATTAGTTGCGTGTGTTTTTTATACTGTTCTTGTATTTTCTGCTGGAAGTATTCACTTCAGATTATCCATAAGATTACCCAATCCCCACATCACAGTTGGTTTTTAACAAAAGTCATTGGTATCAATGGCCACCACATGGGAGGAGCGAGCAAGGCTTGATGCTTGGCCTCCTGAGGTTGCAACAAAGCTTCTTCACACTTGGTAGAAGATGCTTAAGTTACCTTGCCAAAACTAAGTTCAGCTATCCATTTAAAAACGTTTCCTTTATGAGTACAGTCTTTCTTGTATCTTGTAAAACAGAGAGCAGTGTGCCATGTTCTAATGCAAGCTTAGATTTGCAGTTCTAATCCCCAGTTGTGAGTATGGACTGTTGTGGTATTTTCAGTGTTGGTATTATTGAAACCTCTCCTGTGAGTTTTGCACAATTACTTCTCAGAATTCCTTTTCCTTAAAAGTCTTCACTTTCCAGTGTTAACTTTCATCAAACAAAAAGAAAGAAGAAAAAAGTCGCAGTTTTGACAGCAGCAGAAATAATTGTATTAGTTACTGAAATGAACACTATACACTATACTTGGAGAAAAAGATAAGGGCCCAGGTATGTATATTAGTAAAGCAGAGGTGAACTTGCAGTAATTACACTGCTGCACTTTTACTTGTAGCTGTGCTTGCAGGAGGGTGCCTCGTCTACAGCACATAGGCTGGATCTGAGGCTTAAAAATAATTCATCCAGAAGTTTCTGAGGTCCTTTATTAGTTTGACAGCCTGCTTTCTGGTGCCTTCTTTTGATGCTCGTGTGTGTTTTCTCTACTTTGGGATCAAAACTGTTTCTGCCATTTAGCCTTATTCTGGTGCAGGGGGCGGGGTGTGTGTGTGATGATCCTGCCTCTTAGTCATGGATTTCTTACATTTGTGTCAAGAGTGTTTGGTAGTCTCCCTGCTCACCTGCACTTTCCATAGGTTTACATGTATGTAATCCTAAATGTATTTAAATTACTTCCCAAATGACCTCTGAAACATGTACTTCTAGTCTTAGTAAATCTCTGTAGTTTTGAGCATCAAGGAAAACGGGAAAAAAAGACAAGGAAATAGCAGCTTTTGGGGAGTTCCCTTAAACATGTGCATGCCCCTTATTGCTTTGGAACACATCTTCCTCCCATTTGTAGTAGGTTTAGATTGTTCTTATATTGTCCACTTTACTCTGTTTCCTGGAGACTCATGCAATTTAGCACTGCAGAGGGACTGGAGGAAATTATCTCTAGACTGACTCTATTAATTATTGTTCTCCCGAGAAGCTGTTTCTTCTTCAAAGAGAATGGCAATAGCAAAGAGATAAAAAGCACTCTGGAAACATGCTAGTGGAATTATTACTTACACCTCTGGCAAATTAGGGGACTGATCCTTTTCCTGAAACTTTCAAAGAAGCATATTTGTTCTGCTTTATTGTTACTTTTTATAAGAAAATCAGTCTTTGACCCTGTAACTCTTCATAATTGCTTAAAACTGCAAAGTGATTTCTTGGGAAGGAACATACTTGAAAAGTTAGCAGAATTCGCCTGGCCAATATCTCAGAATATAAGACATGGTGGACCTCCTGAGCTGTGGATCCCTGCCCCTTACTGTTGCACACAGCTATGTGTAACCTCTTAGATAAACATAGCAGGGTCTGTGTCTCAGAAGTTGGATGGTTTTTTCAGTTCACTGCTTCAGCTAAAGGGCTCTTCCAGAGCCCTGTGACCAACTTTTCATATTGACTTAAATTTATTCTTGGAGCACCATGAATATATGAGCTTTTAGCTGAAACTGCACTTTTGCTGGCCTGTTAGTTATCCAAGTTTTCCTTCCTTCATTTTGTTTTGCCTGTGGAAAGGACGCTGGCTCTGCTGTGAGGGACACCCTTATTCTGTCTCTCTGCCTAGAAACTGTCCTCTGCATTTGTTGCCTTCTTCAGGGATGGGCTTCACACACAGTAAAGAAAAAATGTGCGAGCAGAGTGACAGGAGCTCATTTCATGGCCTGAAGTCAAAGGGAAAATGTCCTGTGTCATGATCCCTTCCTCACCCCAACTATAAATGGAGCCCAAGCTTAGCAGCTGACATCAATGCTGCAGTGTTCTTCATTTAGATGAATACTGCTCTTGGCAACATTTTCAGCTGATGGCTTTACTTTTTCCTTTTTATTCCCCATCTTTTAAATAGTTGTCTTAATCAACTTTATTCTGCACTTCCTTAGTTAGGAAGAATCATCCTCTGAGAGACTGAGATCTGCTGCCTCTGCAGGTGGAGGAGGAGAGGGAAGCTGAGGACCTACCTCATCTTTCTCATTTCTCATTTCAAGAGTTTCTCTTGAAATGTCTTTGTTAATGGTGCTTGGTTTTGGGGACAGAAAAGGGAGAGGTGGAGTGGGAAGACAGCAAACTGAAGATAATGGGGGACAAAAAGGAGGAGAAATTGCAAAGTGCTGATGGGAGAGAGAAAGGCATAGACGAGGTGACCGTGCTGCTGTTGAGTCTGGCAGCCAGCCCACAGCCCAAACCCTGATCCCTTGCAGCTGCTGCAGCCCCTGGCTTCTGCCAGTATCTGTGGCTTGTCCCAGGGGGTATAAAAACTCCGGGCACTTGGAGTAGCAGCTGTGGAGGAAGCTCCTAGGTGTGTTCCTGCCACACGAAACCACAGTAGGTGAAGAAAACGTTCATTACCATGGGCAAACCCTCTGCTCATATGGACAGGTTCCTTTTGTTTGCACCACTACTCCTGTGGCAGTAACTCCTTTTTGTGTGGATAGCTTAATTTGGGGGAAAACTCCAACTTTTACATTTCACTGTCAGTGGTTACGGATACATTGTCAATGGGAAAAACACACATCTGCCTGGAACTTATATAGGTGTTTGACAGAGATGACCTCACCGGTTTAAATAATGTGAACATTTTCAGTCCTCTTCCTAACCAACTCACTTCAGTGGTGCTATTCTTTCTGTTTTGCCAAACTTTTGAAAACAGAAAACATAAGACTAAGAACAGTATATACTTTTTAAAGAGAATCTATTGCGAATGTATTTATTTTTAATATTAAATATATTTTTTAAAAATTCATATTGGCTTTTTTCCTCTCTTACATGGCTACTCTTAGGATTTATGATCATTACCTTGTGCTAAGCAGTGGCCCTTTGTGCAGGCTTACCAGGGATATATTGCATTTTCTGAGGGAAATGTAATTCATACTTGCAAAATTTTATGGATGACATTACATTAAGTGAAGGTGTTTTTTTGCTTGTTGTGAATCTGAATTGGTAAAGGATGAACAGATCTATGTATGTCTCATTGTTTCAAGCGTAAGTGTGCCAGCTCTCTCCTACATTATTTTCCCCCAGGGCTGTAAAGTTTTAGTAGCACTTAGCAAAATGTTAAAAGGAAATATATGCCAGCATGATTTTAAGGACAGCATAAGGCATTTGGAACTGGTGACTCATGCTAAGTGTTAATAAATACAACTGCACTCACGTATTTAAAGCTGCCTTTGTTACACTACAAAGGTGAGAGGTGCTTCTGAAATGCCAAATTAACAATAAATTGTCTTCAAACTTGTCTGTCTGTAAACATATGTCTAATAATGATAAAAATATTTTGTTAGGTCAGACTGGCTAATTCTCTCACATGTTTTGATAGAAGGGATCCAAAAAGTTAAGTTTTAAAAACTATGGCAAAGTTTATAAATTTTTAAATTTTTCTGTCGTTCAGATTACTTAAAAAATGGATTCTGTGTGAATTTTTAATGAAATAGGCAGCAGTGTTAGTTGTGCTTCCCAGCCTGTTCATACAGTGGCAGAATGGCCTGGGGGTGGTGAGGAGCTTATCCCAGCTGCTGGTTGATGGGATGGATGAGTGCACAGGTCCCTGCTCCTCGTCCTGCTCTACCTTACCTGGGCAGGTTTGAGATGTGAGGTGCACTGAGGGGGTGCTAGGGGTCTGCTCTAGATGCCAAGTTCAGCTTTTGTGTAGATGTCAAGGTTGCTAGAGAAGGAAGTACTACTGGGAGATCCATATCTATGGGAAACTTTTAGTCCTTGGAGAAGATGCTATTAATAATGATACGAAGGATATTTCTGGATGTAGTAGTCAACATATTTCTTCTCCTAATAGTTACTGAATGAAAAGATCACTCCATTTCAGGCTTGGCTTTGGTATGTAGGAATGACCTTATGGAAGAGCTGACTATGAAAACAGTTGTGGAACAAATGCTGACAACCAATTTCAAATGGAGTTTGAACAAAATGCAGGGAATAAAGTTAAGGGAATTAATTAACCAAACGGAAGAGACCAAGGGACAGTTAATTTTTTTTTTTTTCTTCAGAAAACAAAGTCCCCAAGCTTTCAGAATCACACATAAAGCATTCCATTGGAAGTGCAAATGGACAATTAACTGCCTCAGAATAAAGGATAAGCAGAGATGCTGCAAACAAAGAAGGCTAAAGGCTTCTGTGCAAATTGTAAAAGGTCAAGCTGAGTTCTTTGCAGAGGAAGCTGATGAAAATAAAAGGTGTTCTTCAGACAGAATCAGGGACTGAAATGAAGCCATGATGCATTGAATAAGTAGTATACCTTAAAAATAATACAGAAATTATCTCAAAAGGAGATATTTTCTATGTCCACTCTCAATAGAGTGGTAATGCTGGAGGTGCTGTATTAAAGCCAAGGTTATTTGTGTAAATGAGGGCCTGGAAAATAGAATCTCTCTTTTAACAATAAAACCCAAGTGTCTGATCTTCCTGGATCCTGGGAACCATATGGTATCCATCCCTAGATGACAGTAATAATGGCACAACGTCCACTCCCTAGCTATATTCATTGTTGTAGAATATGTTACTTTCTCTACAAGGTTTGTGTTGGCTGTGTCATTAGACACCAGCTCAAAATATTGTAGGGGTTGACACATAAACCTTAAAATCTGATCTCAAGCATTTTTGATCGCTCAGTCCTTCCAGAGCTGCACACATATGACTGGAGAATAGCAAATATATTTTTTTTTACCTGTTTAAAAGAAGCAAAAATCTGACTTGAGTACCAACAGATTGATTATTCTGGCATTTGTTATGAGAAAGTTTAGAACAAGGAAGTCATTAAAAACAAGGAATAATGATGAATGGGAGAGGAAAATTAACCATAATTTTACGATGGCCAGATAGTGCAGAATAATTTGTTGGTTGTCCTTGATAGTTGTTGCATTTCTGAAAAGTATGGTATTCTTTTTTTTTTCTTTTCTAACCACAAGCCTTGTATTTGGTGTTAGATTTCTGGGAGAGAAAGAAAAGTGTTTATAGCATTGCGAGGAGCACTGATACAGTTTCACTGGGAATATGAGTACAGTGTTCAAGGAAGATGAATTATTGTCTGGAGAAACTGTGTGAAAACAATTAAGGAAATAGAGGTATTCTCATCTTGAGGACTGAAGGAGAATAAAGTTGCTTAGCGTAGTGAAGATGAGAAGGGTGCGATTATTGTCAATGATACATGAAGGGAATAAACAGAAAAGAAAGAATTCTTTCCATGAAAGCACAGCTATGAATCACAAAGTAGGCATAAGGAAACTCTGCTTAGCAATTAGGAGCTTATTCCATAGAAGCAGGGTGTTTCCTGAATAGCCTCTCGGTCTGCTGGTGTTCACCTTTCTCTTGTCACATCCTCTCATAAAAAATGTTGGCTGAAATATGAAATACTTCTGCCCAGGACTCGTGGAGTCCACAAGAAATACTGATTTTCACAGAACAAGTATTTTCTATTAAAAAATTTTGCACTGAGGAATTTGTGGTGTTTTTTGTGTATAAGGACTATTAGTGTTGTATGTATCTGTTCAAAGGCTCGTATTCCACACAGATTAAATGAAAAGTAGAGCTTTGAGTAGTCATGGAGACAAAATGTGCTGGAAGACATGAAAACTGAAAAAGTTAGGAGATATTTTCATCTCTAAAATTTTTTATTATGGAATGTATTTATGATGGGGACAGATCCTATGTATCAGTTGGTCTTCTGGGCTTTAAAATACATTAATATGTCAAAGGCAGGTAATGCAGAACTGAAGCCAGCAAAGATTGGTAATCAAGAGCATTAGGAAACTTAAGATTGAGCCTTAGTTTCACTGCGTCAGGAAGAAAAAACGTATAGTTTCAGTTATTTAATCCAATTGCTTTTTTTTTTTTTTTGCCATTTGTAGTGTAATTTTAAATTATTCTTATATTTTATAATTTATTCTAAGGTTTCTGCCAGGTGGCAGACATGTTCCTTGGCCATCCCTTCCCCACTGGTGAGGAATGAGATGGTGGGATTGCCCCCATGTGTCTGGGGACAGGGCATGGTTTGATTCTCATAAAGGGATGGAGAAGAGCCCTGGGAAGCGCTAGCAACCCAGTCCAGCAAATATGTGAGGGTTGTTTTTTTTTTTTTTTAAGACAGAAGCTATGCAGCCTTAAAAGGACTTGTTTAAATTTTTGTGTGTGTGCTGAGTATGTCAAGTTTGTAAGGAGCCAGCGATTCTTGCATCCTTTTAAAGTGAAAATTATAGAATGCTTCGCATTCTGTTTGTCACCAAAATGCAGATTTCTATCTCTCACTATGAGTAGAATCATAAAAGTGATTTTAGTGAGAAACAGCGTGAGGACTGTTTTGATAATTTGCTATTTAAAAATGGATCAGGAGGCCAGGATTTGCTGGCTTCCAGCAACCTTGACATAGTGCGGTCTGAAGAAACCCCCTTTCCCCCCTCCCCCTCCCCTTGCAAATCTAAACAAGTCCTTTTAAGGCTATATGGGAAGGATGGCTGATAGCTATGGATATAGGTGCTATGTAAATCATTAAATAATGGGAGGAGTACTGGAATAAAGTGGAAACCAGAAACAGCAGCAGAAATGCAAAGCTCTGTGGAAGTTAGCTGGAGGTTTGATGCGCATCTGGGCTTCTTTACCTTCAAATTGTTTCAAGTGGCCGGGGAGTGTGTGGTTTGTGCCTGTTGTACAAGCCTAGCTGAGCTAGGGCATCAAAGAAGCGTCTGACAAGTGTTTTTACAAGCACTCAGTAATTGGCTTCCATGAATTACGAAAGACTGCAGTGAAGGAGGGAGGCTTTTTGGATTTCAGCATATATGGTTTGCTAATAGGATCTGAGTGGTGGAATACTCATTTGCGTGTCGTTTTTTCAGTGTGCTTCCTTAGCTAACAGTTATTATGTAGAAGGTAAATCCTGTGAGTCTTCGAACAAAGTGAGAAATGGGATTTGCTGCTTTGGGACAACTTCATTCTTTCCTATGTGCCTTACATTTCTGTCTTTTCCCACATGGAGCTGTTGTGGTTAAATTGGGCACTTCACCTAACTTTTCTCCCACCAGGCACTGTGCTTCACTAGTCTTATATTACTACATTTAACATTTAATGTTCTGTCCAATGTGTGGTTTTATTTTGAAATGTATAGTGGGTTGAGGTCTTTGCAAGCTGACAGAGCAATCTTTTATTTTTCGTATTCTAAACTGTATTAATTTGGGTATTAGAATGGGTTTAATGCAGTATCACTTAGATAAAATGTTAAAATAATTCCTGTAAATCAAATCCCTTAATGCATCTTCTGATCTGTGAATCCTCTCTGGAATGGCCTTGGCTTAGCCAAGCTGCTCTCTAGTGTGGGCAACAGGCTGTGAGTGTGATCTGGCTGGAAATAAATGTAGTGCAGTAAAGTCTATCCTGAAAAAATTCTTGGCATTGCTTCTATTATATGTAGAACTTCTAAAACATACTTGATTTCTGTGTGGCTTGTGGAGTACCTCTGTCTGCAAGACTCTGATCCTAATCCTTTTAACATGAATGGGAGTTGGTTCTTCTCTCACTCTTTCTTCCCCATCAGATATTGCTGGTATGTCAGACACTCCAGCACAACTTAAGCATTCCCAAGTGTCTGTCTGTTCTACCTCTGGAAATGGCTTTTTTTACCAGACTTTGAGTAGTGTCTCTTTAACTGGGCATTGTCTTCATTTGTAATCATCATGACACGGAGGGCAGAACAACCTTTCCTATTTTATAGCACTCCTCAGTGTTTTTATCGACAATAAATATTAGCATGCCTTGGCAGTACAGGATGCAGCTAAATCCAGCTGTGGATAAATGCTTGCTAACCTGAGAAGTTCATTTACCTCTGTTAGTAAGGAACACTTGGCATAAAGACTCAGGCTATCTTTTCATGTTGTCTTCTCCTTAATATTGAGTCAACTTCCACAGCTGGTGCTGTTGTGACATCAGTGAAAGTCACATGTCCCATTTGTCATGGAGTATGCAATTAGCTAGTTCTGCACATTTGAATCCCTTTCTGTGGGAAAATGGGCTCTGGAGACACTGAATTGGGACAGAGCTTTTGTGAAAAAGCATCCTGGCAAGAAGGCAAGAGACTTGATCAGGGCAGCGTTGTTCCTCCCTGAGTGTCAGCATCAGAGGGATGCCAGGATTTGTGGGTTTTGAGTGGAGCTGCCCATCAACAGCCTTGAGTCCAAATGGAAGATACCACTCCCCTATGGAGGAATTTCAAGGCAGTGAGACAAACAAAAACTCCTCAAAGGAAGAAATGGTTTGAATTTATTGCTTTGTGACTTTAGAAAATGTCAGTTTTTATTTTGAGAATTGCTTTCTTCGGTTTGCAACAAGAGACCAGACTCTTTCCTTGGATTTCTTCCCTAGACACACAGTCTTGGGCAACTTCACATTCACATTTGAATATAAATTATTTGAGTCAGTCTCATCATTGGCATGAAATAGTAAAATAAAATCTAAGTGAGATGGATTTCTTTGAAATGAAAAAGATTATTCGGTTATTAATTTCATGTAACTTGGTAATGAGTTACTCAGACAAATGTTTTTATTGTGTTCTTTCTTACGTAATTTTTTTTGTTTGTTCTCTCAAGGAGAACTCATGCTTTTGGCAATGATTTTCACTGGCCACATGTAGATCAAATATAAGCATGCAGCCAGCATGCTTTCATGTGCATGTGCTGCTTAATGAAAAAATGTGTGCTATCATTTTGAATTATAAAGAAATTTGTTTTCACTAACTTTTCAGTATTCTCTGGGGTGTAATTATTTAACACAGTAGGTACTTTTTATTTCAATGTACTAATTAGCATGCTAATAACTTTAAAAAATCAAGACTGGCAGTGAAGGCTTGGGGAAAATAGCATAATGTACTAATTTGGGTTTTTTTAAACTATTATTTTGCCACTTATTCTCTCAGCTGGTTGGTTAGCTACTGTTGATAAAAGTTTCTGTTTATCTGACAGAAGAAATTTTATGGAGTTAAAACAGTTTTTCTTTTGTGAAGGAGGAAGTGTGAAGGTAATGACTCTCTTGAGTCTCCTGATAAAGCTTTAGTGACTGACACTGTCAGCTTAAAAATCCCATATTTCTTTATATGCATTCTTACTAGCTTTACAAGTGCTAATATGACTTATCTTTTCTCTTTATTTTCTACAGAATTATAGAATAGTTAAGATTGGAAGAGTTCCTCTGGAGATCGTCTAGTCCAATGCTTTGTTCAGGTCAGGGTCAGCTACAGCAGCTTGCTCAGGCCTCTGTTCAGTTTTATTTTGGGCATCTTCAGGGGCAGACTACACAGTCTGTGTGAGCATCCATGCCAATGTTTGACCACCCTCACTGTAGAAGTTTCTTCCTATGTTTAGAGTGGAATTTCAGCCTGTGCCCAGTGTCTCTTGTCCTGTGACTGGCCACCAAAGAAAAGAATCTGTGCTTGCTTCCTCCTTCAGGTATTTCTACAGATTGATAAGACCCTTCTAAGGCACCTCTCCTCCAGCTCTCTGAGCCTCCCCTTGTATGAGAGGTGCTCCCATTCCTTAATCATCTTTGTGGCCCTTTGCTGGAGAACTTGCTCCGGTATGGAAGTCCTTGTCTCTCTTGTACTGGGGAGCCCGGAACTGGATCCCACGTTCCAAGTGTGTCTAAGCTATGCTGAGCAGAGGGCAAGGATCCTTTCCCTTGACCTGCTGGTGACACTTTGTCTAATGTAGCTTATGCAGCATAGGAAGGTGATGGCCTTCTTTGCTGTGAGGGCACATTTCTGGCTCAAGTTCAGAACCAGGGCCTCTTTCATAAAGTTGTTTTCCAGCTATATTTGGCTCATAGCCTGAGCAGTTCTTGCTTTGCACCCAAGTTTCCCTAGAGGTCAGGGAGGTCAGATGTGATGTGGGCCTGAGAGGTGACCTTGTCATTATGTTTGGGAGCCTTTGTGCAGCATGCCTGCCTGGTCCTGCAGGCAGCAGAGGCAGTCTGCATTCCCATCAACTCAGGCAGCATTTGTCACCTGCAGCTGGCTTGGGAGCCTTGTGATGGCAGCTGGACATGACTGCAGTGACCTGCTAGGGAGCATGGTCCCACGCCTGGAATCAATACCAAGTGCTGTGTTTGTTCACACGGTGTGGGCAACACGAGCTTGGTTCCACATTGAGCTTTCTCTGTTGCAGGTAGCTTTGTGCCTTACCTTACACAAAAATGTGAGCTAGTACTGAAGGATTTTAACACAGAGAGAAACGGTCTTGTCCTCTAAAGCCAGTGAAGTTCTCTGGTTTTTACATACCCTTTCTCCCCGAGTGGTTTGTAGAGGCATGCCTTCTTTCTTTGTAGTGTGGATCTTTCACTGACATTAAGGAAAAAGCTTGTAAACCAGCAAAACTTTGTAATATTCAGCAGACATAGTACCTGTCACTACTCACAGCTTCCTATTTTAGTCATGCTGGATTGCAGCTCACCCCTCCTTGTGTTTTCATGTGTATGAAATTAAGGAAGCTGGAAAGCTTTACACATGGTTCAGGGCCAAGAAATCCAGCATGTGGACTTAAGATATCTTACGATATTTTCATCAAAAAGGAATAATATTTAGAAACAAAAGCAAGGAAATCAAAGACCTCTAATGTTGTAACTTTACACCACAGTGCTTTTATAAAGGCATTTAATATTTTTACCAGGTGCGAAGATGCAAAAGTCCAATGGAAGACTGGTAGTGTCTTGCAGGAATAAACTATGTTGAGCCATTTGTACCTGTAGTGAAGAACACAGGTGTTGCAACTCACTGAAATAAAAACAGCTGGACCAGCCATCTTCCCTCAGTGAAAGGAAAGGGGAAAGAAGGAGCAGAGTGCTGAGCTTTGTAGCAGAAAAGAAAGAACATCATTTTTGTTGTTTTGGATGCTCCTCAGTACCAGTTAGTTAGCCAAATATTTCTGTTATATAGTGTGAGGTGATTTGTCATCTCTTCGTAGCCTTCCTCTGAACTGTAAATGTGTACTCTCAGAGGTGCACCAGAACAAGGAATGTGCCTGGACTATATATGCTGATGTAGAAATGATGAATGATTTAGGAGACTCCTTTTCTAACAGTGGCTATTTCTACTCGAGCTGAGCAGTATTCATCTTACGTGATGTGCACAAAGTTTTGGACTGAACTGCTAATACTACTAAGTACTCCACAGAGGAATCCCTACAAGATCTGGACTGAAATAAGAACCTGTGTGTGAATCCTGATAGCAAGTACATGGATGTGTGAAGTGAGGTAAGGATGTGTTGGAGTAGGATAGTTTTCTTCCTGCTCCCTTTTAAATGTTTTTGCTCTCTTTGAATTGTTTTCCCCATTGCTGTCCTGTATGTGAAGGGCAGATGTTTCTGATAAGCAAGCTTCCAATTTCTCCTTAGTGTTAAAATACAAGGTTTTTGGATACCTCATTTTTTACTTTTCTTTTGCAACCCTCTGGCACCTTAGCTCATTGCAGCTCTTGCCAACTCTGGTTGCATGCAAGACCCCTCAGTGTAGAGATTCTCTTCATGCTGAGGCAGCAGCCCTAGTAGCTCAAGTACTCACTTCAACTCACTTCTGTTGCTTAGTGTTCAGTGAACCTGCAGAAAGTCTTTCAAGAAGCTGTCTTCAGTTCATGAGGGAGAACCCTGCACATATCATCCCTTCTACGCATTTACCTGATCTGTTCTGTAATTCTTAGCAGCTAGGACTTAATCATACATTCTAGCTATGAATGAGTGAGTTTCTGTTTGACTACCAGTGTCACGTTGTTAACGTTTGGGAGGCATTAATGTATTGTTATATTGTTAAACACAAATATCCCACTGGATTTTTGGAAACATGCAGAGGTTGATTTGTTGCAGTACCAGTGTTCTCATGGAATTTAAAATGAGAAAGCTGGTAGATCTGTTTCTTTTGGAAAGCTGCTGTCTGGAGTTTGTGGCTGTATTCCCCAGTTCATCAGAGAAACTCTTCATTAGTGGAATGAAATGAATAACAGAAATGGCACTATACTCTATCTTTACAATAGATTTTATCTTCTCTTTTTTTCCCCTGCAGTTCCCTGAGTGTTTCGCTCAGGGTGACCAGGGCCGATTGCCGTGTACACAGAATCCTCTTATCCCTGGCTGCGTATGTGATTATTCTTATGCTGGATGTATTTATAACAGGACCAGGCTCAGTGTATCACTACATGAAAGAAAGAATGTTCTAACATACATCAGTTAAATCATTCAGATGGTAGAAGCTACTTTTTTCAGATTTTTATCAGATTCTGCTTTAGGGTTTACCTCTGCTGGTAAAACTGAGAAGTAAGGCATGGAGCCTTTGAGGGGCAACAGCCAGCATGTGCTTTTTGTGTGGTAAACAGCCGGGTATGTGCCACTGTACTTCCATGTCATCTGTCATGGTACAAATGAGAGGAGTAGCTTCTTGCTGAGACATTTCTCAGGTGGGATCTTAGCATAACAGAGGCCCCTTGTTGAGTGTTCAATGGCACTATAAATTTTTGTTAGTTTGTTAACTGTGAGGTTTGAGATGGGGTGCTGAAAAGGGGAAATGCTCTCTGCTTGTGTCCTTTCACCTTGGGTGAAGTCCAACATCTGTTGTCATGTAAGATAATCGTTACTTGTCCTTCAGGCTGTATGATGTTTTTTGTCAATTGGTATTTTTGTATCTGCTTTTAACTCTGTTACTTAAAATATTCTTAGCTTCAAAATGACTCTCTCCATGCTTCTGTATTTTCTTTGGTAAAGGTGTTGGAACCCAGCCCTTTGTCATCTTCACATTAGACTTTGAGAAGATGTCACTGGTGACCATCAGGGCAGAGAATGAGGAGATTTGGTCATTTACAAAAGTTTTCAAAGGATCCTTGTCATATTAGATTTTGCATGGACTGTCTCTTTTGATATTCTCTTGACTGAGTACCATGATGGTGTCCAGCAAGGATCTGCCTGTGGTGGCCTGCCTGGCCTGTGAGTTCCCTCCCTGCTAAGATGCAGGGTTGGTGCAATGTCGCACAGAGGAGGTGCTCATGGAGGAAATGTGTGCATGTTGTCCCACAAGACTGTTGATGTAATTTGTTTATGCTGAGAGAAAAACCTCGTATTACAGTCTGGTAGGATGGCAAACCACAATCAAAACAGTTACATTCGTACACCATGTGAAGAAGCTTATTTAATCCTCAGGCAAGCTTCAGAGGTCAAGTGCTTTCATCCCATTGCCTCGTCTTGGCAGAGCCCCAGTGCCGAGGAATAGTCCTGTCCTTGCCCTATAATTCCTCCTCCAGACAGCCTCCTCAGCCAGAGGAGACTGTCTTCCTTGGCTGTGTCATCTCCCTGGACCTGGTGCATGCATGCACAGAGCATGCAGACATGCATACAGCTAAGCTGGAAATGTGTATTGCTCAGTCATCTTCTAAAACAGTTTTTGATGGTTCTCTTCAGGCCCCTGATCTTACCTTTTCTCCTAGCCCGAGCAGGAGAAATGGAAGTGTGTAGGGAGCGGGGGCACAGTGAGTTTCCCCATGGATATCGCTGTGGGATGGCACCACGTACGAGTGGAGGTGAAAGGGCTGAAGTACTGATGCATGGGTTTAAGGTGGAAAGAACAGGTAGAAAGTAAAGGAAAATGGCAGGCAATGGTGTGTAAGGGCAAATGTCAGAAGTGCTTGTAAGAATTTTTTTTTCTGCCTGGTTTTTAGGATGTGTGTGTTGCTCTGCAACTTGAAAAATGGGAGAAAACCTGTGAAAACTTGGCTATATGCTAGCCCAGGATTTTTCATAAGCAGGGAAGCAGAAAATATTGGTCCTTAAAAACCTGCATCTTCTCAGAGTAACTTCCATCCCAGTGGTGCACTTGGTTTGCCCAGTTATGTTCCTTGTGAATGTGACATTCAAAATATTTACAGGAGCTGCTGCTCTTGGAATGCTTTGGGGTGGTGGGGACAAGCATCTGGTGGCCTCTGCTGTCTTGCTGCCAGGTGGGGTGGCTGCAGGGAGTCTTCATCTCATCCTGAGCTTTGCTTTCCAAAGAGTTTATTTAGCACTTGTCAGTTATTTATGATGTTAAAACCGACTTTTATGGGAAAGCCACATTAATTCATGCAACATAAGCTGTAGATGTATATGGCTAAAATGTTACCGAGGACTCTGGCTCAAAAAGGTCAAGCTTTATTCAAAGACAGGACACTGCTCACATCTCCCAGAAAACACATCATGAAGGAGATAGATTTATGGTAAATGGGTTGGCACCAAGAAATAAAAGGCTCTTTTAGGCTTGGTCTTGAGATATAGAGAAAGTTCTTATTAAACATTAGGCATCTGGGGAACCTCTCACCTTTCAGGTGCTCAGACTTTTGCAGGGCTTGAAGATCTGGAGACCTTTTTAAAGTTTGTTTAATTGACATATATTTGCCAAGTTGTCTAGTAATTTCCTTAAAGGAAAGAGACAGGAGATAGTTAGCACATATGAAGAGATGTATTAGAAAATAAATTATAGTTTAGTGGTTAAATGGTCTTTTAGGTCTTGTATATATATATTTTTTTTTAAAAGAAAATTGCTTTAAGTGTGGAAGTGTGGCAGTGGCAGATTTTTTCACTTTTGTCAGGATATTCCCATCAGTGCATTAGTTTTTGCTGACATGCTTACAACTTTTGAAATGTCAAGTTAGGGGAGGATCCTAGGAAAAAAGTGATTAAACATTCCTAGTTGCTCCGAAGTATACCTGCAACGAGGTTCTGTTGCATTATTTATTATATAAGAATATTCAATTTTTAGTCTCCTCCATTAAAAAAGCCCACATCATTTGTGCAAGGTTAAAATAAATAACAGAAACAAAGCGTTTTAGAGGGGTTTGATGGATTCTGTCTCAGATAGAAGATTTTTTTTTTTGTATGTATATGTTCTGATGCATTTTCCCTTACATGCAAAGTAAAAGGGTCAGTTGTTAATTGCAGTAACATTCCTTTACGCTTCTCTGACTATGTAGAGCAGCTGTTAGTGGTACAGTATGTATACCCTGAAGGTACCTTATGTGACAGCAAGATTTGAAGCAGCTCTCCTGAATGATTTACATTTTGGAAATGTGAGGAAGTTACATCAGGATAAATATTAGTTTGTTGCATATCTATATTAAGACCTTTCTGTCCGTTACAAATGTGTCACCCTTACTCAGCAGTGCACAGAAAGTGGCTTGTTCCTTTGTCACGGAAGGGTGACGTAGCTCACAGGCACTGTGGATTGCCATGTGAACACGGTCTTCTCTGAGCACTGTAATCTTACCACAGCGTTCACCCAGGGGCACTGCTGCTGCAGCTGCCTAGTCTGCCTGGGTTCCATGCTAAGAAGAAATCAAACAACTGCTAATCAATATTGTTTAAGAAGAGTAGAAGCAGGGGAAACAGCATAGCAGTGGGATTAGTACTGTTTTCAAAGTAATTGTCTTTTTCTGTTAATGCATCTCTAGGATATAGTATGGATGTAAAACAGGTGAAGAGGAAGACAACACTAAAGAGAGTCAAGAGCTCTTAAGAGGAGGAAATGGGCAAAGGAGAATGCCAAGCTCATCCAGGCAGATGAGATGGATGAGAAGACAAATATTACAGGGAGTGGGACAATATCAATGAGGGGCAGGTCAAATGACTCCTGAGAAAGATTCCTAACAATAATAAGCAGTGGAGCAAATAGGTAATGTTTTGATAGGTGACTAGGAGGTTTTGTAGATCAAGAAGTCAATCTTTATGGAATGAAAGAGGTGAGAAATGGCTGACTTCAGTGCAAAATGAAGTGGGTTACACTTTTAATCTTTATCTACCATGAAAGCAGTTTCCTGGGCAGTTCTGGAGCATCAGCATTAAAGAGAAAATCCTGCGTGACTGAATTCAGTGTGTGTAGACCTACTGACTTCAGCAGACTGTTTCTACTCTTAAGCTTTCAGTATCTTACTCACCAAACTGACAGCTTGAAATATAACTGATAAACTTAAATTTTTAAGAGTTTGCATATTAAGATCTGGACCTATAAAAAGATTGTTGCTTTAACATTTTAAATTCTAAGCTTTCTAATTAATTATGTAAAATTGGAGTCAAAGAAATCTCAAAACTTTTTAAAAATAGAGAATAATGACATCATAACAAATCTTAAATTATAGTTGACCTTACTTGGTATGTTTGACTTTTTTGAGGTGGAATATCCCACCCTGAGGCCAATCTAATATGTCAATAGAATTGGGTATCCTTTTCTTTTACTGACGTTTTTGTGGGATGTTATTTCATTTCTGAATGGTTTAAGTTTCCCTATCTTTCTATTGATTCTGAGAATGTCTGTCTGATAATTGTTCTTATTTCATTTATTAGGGATCAACAGCTAGCTTTATTCCTGTATTTATAGATGCTGCCTGTAAGAAATGCCTTTCTAATGTGATTGAGATGCTCTGAAGCATTAGAAAGCAGTCACTCCAGATGAAACAAAAATCTCCAGTTTCTGCTCTGCTGGGTTAAGGTTAGCTAGGTTTAAAATCTAGTGCTGGGTTGTGTCTTTCCAATGAAGTCCTTTAGTGAAGCTGTCAGACATTGATGAAATTAGTAGAGTTCTTTATGAAGTTTTTTTATAATCCTTTCCCAAGTTCATGTCCATGTCTGTGTATGTATGAAAGGTGCTTATAACAAGTCAGTAAATATGAATGTTAGCATGCATGCAGATTACAATAATTAGTGGGCTGTGAATGGATGAAAAAATGAGTATGTCTGGATGTCTACTTGGTGCTCCTTTTTGGTGAAATTGTTAAGAACCTGGTGACAGGAGGGGAAAGAAGTTGTTGAATTTCAAAACTTTTTAGTGAGAACATAAGTACAACCTTTCTGTGTTGTATTCTGTCTTGAAATAACTGCCACAGTCTTGTTTTCACATATGTAATACGAAGTCTGCAATATACACATTTTGTCTGCAATATACACATTTTGTGTAAGTGTTAATTTTTAAAATCACCTTGAAAACTCCTCAGTCAAATGTAGTTGGTATATAATAATTCTTTGTGCTATCTTACTTTCATCTTTTCTTTGTAACCTGTTGACAGATTAAAATGAACACCTAGCTAGTAATAAGCTTTGTTTTATTTTCTTTGTATAGAAGTTTCTGATAGGTCATGGCTTGCAGATACTTTGTGCCAAACTCAACAGCACCCAAAAAGAAGATCCCTCTAACAACACAAAACTAAGGATGTTGTAAACCACAGTGATATAAAGAAAGATGGAAAAATCTGTTAATAACTTTCATTCAATCCTTTTGTCTTATATCACTTACCATTGTGCAGCAAGTGGAAAAGCTCCTTGAGTTTCTTTGAAAGAGAAAAGAATTTGCATATTTTATGGCAGCATTCTTCAAATGTATTTTACCTCTGTGTTTTTTTTACAAATTTTCAGCTGAGCTGTGAAGTGGAGCAACTGACCTAACATGCAAGATATATATAGAGAGGGAAAACATTTAAATCATGTTTTATGTCTTTCTACAATGTTTCTGTCCGGTAGAATATAATAAAATAGGAGGAAGTTGGAAATAGAGGAGGACTTGGTAATAGGAAGACTTGGCTTTAAAAACTTGATATATTTGCCCTTAATATTTTGCCTTCCTTCCTTGCCAATACAATTATTTTCAGTAATTCAGCTCTTTTTCAATATTGTATTGTGAAGAGGCAATTAGTGAAAGACCTAAGCTGGTACATAAAAACTATTCCATCCAAAGTGATAATTTTCTTTCAGGGACACAGTAAAATATTGTTTTTGAATTGTAAATGGTTCCCACATGTGTAAATAACAACAGAGAAAAATCATTAAAAATTCAACTTTCACATGACACTAATACAAAACAAATCAGAAGCTCAGCTGAGTAACTCTTTGGGAAAAAATTTTGAGATTAATAAATAACAATCTGTATAGTGTTCTGTATAGTTTAATTGATTCCTTCTTGTTTTGCAAGTGATTAAGCTTTGGTGTTTTTTACCTGGCTCTACAGGAGGCATTTTTGAGTCTCCTACCTTGCTGTCCCACGTGTTTTATGAAGACAGTAAATTTCTCAGTGCTCAGCTATGTCCTGCTCATCCTTCCTTCAAATCCACCGGGGTCTGCCTTGAGTCCTGCAGGATGTGGGTGCGACCATCCTGCTGCACAGGTGTGGGTTCTCCTGTCCCAGGGAGGGTGAGCAGGCCCAGGGCTGCCGTGGCACGAGGCGCTCCTGGCTGCTGAGCACGGGCACTGCTGCTCTGAGGTGGCAGCAGCTGGGGCACATCTGCACACACCTGCTGCTGGGGCACATCTGCACACACCTGCTGCTGGGGCACACCTGCTGCTGGGGCACATCTGCACACACCTGCTGCTGGGGCACACCTGCTGCTGGGGCACACCTGCTGCTGGGGCACACCTGCACACATCTGCTGCTGGGGCACACCTGCTGCTGGGGCACACCTGCTGCTGGGGCACACCTGCACACATCTGCTGCTGGGGCACACCTGCTGCTGGGGCACACCTGCTGCTGGGGCACACCTGCACACATCTGCTGCTGGGGCACACCTGCTGCTGGGGCACACCTGCTGCTGGGGCACACCTGCACACATCTGCTGCTGGGGCACACCTGCTGCTGGGGCACACCTGCTGCTGGGGCACACCTGCACACATCTGCTGCTGGGGCACACCTGCTGCTGGGGCACACCTGCTGCTGGGGCACACCTGCACACATCTGCTGCTGGGGCACACCTGCTGCTGGGGCACACCTGCTGCTGGGGCACACCTGCACACATCTGCTGCTGGGGCACACCTGCTGCTGGGGCACACCTGCTGCTGGGGCACACCTGCACACATCTGCTGCTGGGGCACACCTGCTGCTGGGGCACACCTGCTGCTGGGGCACACCTGCACACATCTGCTGCTGGGGCACACCTGCTGCTGGGGCACACCTGCTGCTGGGGCACATCTGCACACCTGCTGCTGGGGCACATCTGCACACATCTGCTGCTGGGGCACATCTGCACACATCTGCTGCTGGGGCACATCTGCTGCTGGGGCACATCTGCACACCTGCTGCTCCCTAGGGCGGGGCTTGGGGAGCCGCCCGCTGAGCGCCGGTGGTTGTGGAAGCGCGCGGTTGTAGCTGCCCTTAGTGCTGTAGTGCCCAGCAGGAGGATTCTGCTCTGCAGGCGTGGAGGGTTTGAGAGTGAAGCATCAGAACTGACTGTTCATTTTGCACACATATTTTTTTCCTTGCTGGTAACAGCGTTGGCTTTTACAGAGGCACATGAGAACTGTGTGGGGTCAGTGCTCCCAATAGAGCTGGAGTTTTGCTTTTAAAAAAGAGACATTTGGCTCAGACATAAGAAATGGTGGAGGTTCAGGTGCTGCTGGTGGCTTTCTGACCTCTCTCACTCTTCCAGCTCACCAAGGGTGAGCCTGCTCTTCATTGCTTACTGGGCTCTCTTTTCTGCTTGTCACCATGTAAAGTATGTATTTATAGCTCTTAAGTGTGTAAACATTGCCACAGAGTTTATTAGCCTGTCTTCTCTTTTGCTGCTGATGTGGTTCTAAGATGCTTTTACCAAGGACTATTATAATAAATTATAAATCGTTAAATAACTGTTTAGAAATGCCCTGACTCAAGCTTACTGTACATACAAGGACTAACTCAATTTTTTTTTTTTGTAAATGGTGACTATTTTCCTCAACAGTTTGAAACTCTGAATGACAGATGGGTCTGCAAGCAAATTAATCAGGATGAAAGTAATAAAACTAGCCCTGCTCAGGCTTTTCCCTCCCTTCTGTGTGGGAAACATGACGTTTTCTAACCCGATAGTGGGAATGTTTTCTTCTGCAGGCCTGAGTCACTTGGGAGGAATGCTAAGATTAATGCACAAGATTAATTTTCTCACTGCTGCCTTCTCCACTGCAAAAAATGGAAGTTTGTTTTCCTTTGACCTTTTCTTTCATTTCCAGGAAAATTTCAGGTACTCAGAACAGTTTTTTCCCTACAAATTCAAACCCAGTTTTCTTCTGTAAAATGTGTAAAATTTTCCCTTGCCTTTTAGTGACCATGAGCACAGAAGTCCATGCATGTTCTCTTTCACACTTAGCTTATTTTAGAGTGTAGTGATTGATCTTTGTTTGCTCTGCATTTTATGCAGTTCAGCAAAATACAGAAAACCCTCTGTTCTCAGAGAGCTGTGAACAGGAGTTTTTACTTTATCAAGGTTTCCTAGATATACAGTATGAGTTTAATCCAGTTTTTTTTCAATTTTCAACAATATTAAT
This sequence comes from Hypocryptadius cinnamomeus, assembly GCA_013400635.1. Classification (NCBI taxonomy): domain Eukaryota; kingdom Metazoa; phylum Chordata; class Aves; order Passeriformes; family Zosteropidae; genus Hypocryptadius; species Hypocryptadius cinnamomeus. The sequence goes on from VYZP01067412.1 coordinate 70,229, forward strand.
TATACCTAATCTATAACAAGAGATGTTCTGAAATGGCATTTATATTTATTTTGGATCCTCTAAGAGAAATTACTTCTGCTGTCATCTTTCTTAATTAAGCATTAGCAATTATTGAAAGAATTAGTCTTGAATGCTAAAATTAAAATAAGAGATAAAGGATGTCTTCCCAGGTGGCTCCAGAATAAGCACTACTGTCTATACATCAAATCTCCTAAAAAGCCAGATTTTAATGCACATTAATTTCATTTTGACATACATTGCATAAGTGTTCCCATTGAATTTGAGTAAAAAGACTTAAAGCTCTATCTTAAATTAATAATCTGCATGTTAAAGTAATTTTAGGAAAAGCTGTAGTACAAAAATGAGTTCACGTTCCCATGGCCAATGCACCTTAATTTGTATAATTTTAAGATCTGACATGTGTAGTTGAAAGGCATCAAAAGTGAAAGGTGTGCAATTGGCCTTTTCTCAGTGGTTTGTAAATAACAACATGTTCTGTGTACTATCCCTGAAGGAGCAGGAGAACTTTGGGCCAGGCATTAGTTCTGGCATTAACCATGACAGCTTTGTCCTGCACAGAGCACTGCTGTTCCTTTCCAGACTGCAGGGGAAGTGCCTGAATCTGCTCCCTGCCCTCCCTGTGTCCCAGTGCTGCTGCCCACAGAGGAGGGATAGAAGGTGACCTGGAGGTGATAACACTGGCTTTGGACCCAACAGTATCTTTATGTCTCCTATTTGATTAAAAGGAAGGCAGTCTGGAGAACAGTTAGGGAGAAATGGAGATGCTTCAGGTGAGTATATGAGTGACTTGGTGTGGTCACGGGCAGGTACCACTGCTGTGTGTGATGTGTGCCTGCTGATGCTTGTCAGCTGTGTTCTCTGTGATGCTCATAAGGTTGGACAAGTAATTATTCCAATTAAGACTACAAAAAAAAAAAATTAAACATAATTTCCATTTTACATCGGTTGCTTTCTCAGAGCGGTTTATTTTCACAGAGACATATAAAATCCTGTTTCACTGATGTAGCTGAAATTTCTGCCTTCTTCTTCATTTAGGATAGACCTTTACTCAGGGTTCCTTGTAGTGTTAAGGGACAGAGATTATCTTGTAGTCAATACCCTGTTCTTGTGATTGAAGAGATTTGGTTCTCCACTGTGACGAGGAGATCGCTGAGGCGAAAAAAAAGCAACATTAAAACTCTTGAAACTCTGTCTTCTCATTCAGTCAATTAAAAGACATAATTAGTAATTGAAAAGGTAATTAAAATTTGACAGGCTGCCAAAATTTGTATATCAAGTTTGTTTTTTTTTTTTTAATAGTGCCCTATTTTTTGAAATTATTTATGACTTTTTTGGCCTTGTTTTTTTTTTCCCCTCACCTTCCTGCATCTGACTGGATTTCAATTCAATTGAAATTCATTTCAATTATCCTCATTTTCTAAAGCTCTGAATTTTTCTTTACCTGTTGCCAACATCTTATTTCATTCTGTGTTCCTCTTGTTTACATTTGCTGCTTTTCTTCCATAGGTTTCTGACACTGTTGATTTCCTGCTCAGTCCCATACTGGCTACTCATTAACTTCCCATGAATTGTTCCCTTTGGGTGTTGAATGCTTACTTCTACAATTTTTCATGATCCTTCTTTTGTTCCTTTCCTGTTATATCACCATCAAGACTAGTCATTATTCCTGTTTACCAGCATAATTTTCTGGGACTTTTATATCATTAGGTAGAAGCAAAGGCAAATGTGTATTTGGGAGTACTTAACAGGGTAGAAATTAATTAGAAACATAGAAGATAAAACTGTCTCCTTGCCTCTGAGACTTAAATTTCATGAGAATTTTCTGTTTAGATTGCCTTGCAATTTCTGATTTTCCATATTCAGATCATCCCCTTTCTATTTTCTCCATATCAGTGGAGAACTTAGTTTAGACCTTGTTCTCTGATCAGTGAAAAAATTCAGATAACATGGATGAAAACTCATGTTTAGTCTAAATGGGAGGAAAATTTATCTCAGTAAGACTTACTGAAAATATCTGAAGCATCACACAGATTAATAACAAGCCAACGTGTCAGGTTAAACTGGAGAAGGAAACAGATTGAATCACAAACTGCAGAAGACTTTCTGAGCATCTTGCTGAGGCCTTTTCCAAAGACATTTGTTTTATTTATGGTTTATGTTACTTCAGTACGTTTCTAAACAGACAAGAAAGAGGAACCAGAGTATTAAGAGCAGAGAAATGTACTTGAAATGTAGCACTCTTCACACAGTGTTCCAGCCTGTCTGAGAGCAGTTGCTGTAAAGCAGCTGGAGAAGAGAAGGGATGAAGCCCTGGGTTTGGACATGGATGTGCTCATTCTTGGGCAGTGAGCTGCAGGGTGCGGTCCACGTCTGACGCTGGGGCTGCGCTTCTGCTCCTGCCTCGTGCTGACCTTAAACAATTGCCTTGGGGTCCATGAGAATAGGGAGGGAAGTGTCAAACTGCAAAGTTGTAACAGGCTTTGGAAATGCTTGGCTTTTTCTGGAGAGGAAACTGCAGCCTTGAGTGCGTGCCTAAGCTCCCTGTGCAATGGAAAGGACAAAGCAGGTGCTGCATCACAGACCTGCCAGTGTGCCAGACAGGGCTGCACAGGACCCAGGAAATGTGGCTTCACTGTTCTCCAGAGTGGCCTGGAGGGAGGTTCCAAGGCCAGTTTCTTGGAAGAGCTACAAGCCACTAGGTTAGAGAATAGCCTAAAATCAGGAATCTGTTTGCTCTGGTTCATTATGTTGGTTTGTTTTGTTTTTTTTTCACTGGTGGTCACGTCTGACTTTTGGGTTTGAGGGTTTATTTTTTTTCATTCACCCTTTTCTTAGTTTACTTTTGTTCCTTTTTTTTTAAATTTTTTTTTTAAAATAGCCTTTTCCATGTTTTTGAATGGAAAAAACATCTCTTTGTCCTGTAAGCTCGTGGCCTTTCACATGTACCTCTGGGAGACCACCTCCTGTACTTTCTGCCTTCTCAGTCACTGCTCTGTGGACCTCAGTGTGGTGTGGTGGGGCTGAGGTTGGGAGACCAGACTGACATTTTACTGATTGTGCCAGAAGGGCTGTGGAAAGCTGGGCAGTTTTCCTGGTCTAAATTTAAACACCTGTGTACTAGTCCCTGTTAGGCATGTGGCACCAACCTTTTATTTTGGTTTTTCTCATGTGTAAATTGGAGTGGTTGTTGAGAGCTGGGTACTTCACAGGAGTATGGACTGGTCCCCTCTGCTCTCTGGATTCAATAAGCTGTATATATTGTTAAAAACATAGATTGCAAGCTGATCATGGTTGATTTGTTCTTGCTCATCACAATTCTCAAATGCTGTGAGGTATTCCCACTTATTTCTAACACTGCACAAAAGAGAGTAGAGATGTTAATTTTCAAAGTAAAATCAAGCAGTCATTTTTTATGTTCTCAAAATCTACCAAGAAATGAAGTGTTGCCGTCTTCTGATTTTTTTCTTCATAGGATCTTATGTAACAACCAAAGTGATAGTCCTTAGACTGAAGTTTTGTACATTATTAATATGACTTTTCAAGATCTTGCATGCTTTTGCACATCAGACTACAATAACATGGCATTGGGACCATCAGTAGCAATTTGGATCACTTTATCACCAATCTTTCTTTCTACTTATTACATAAAATCTTTACCAAGAAGATGTGGAGTTATTCTTCAGGGACATTTGCATCTTAGGATGTCTCTAACTCTTTCTACGGAGTACATTTTTTTCAAGCATGTCACAATACTGTGAAAAAGCTTAGTCACCAAAAATTAGAACATCTGTCTTTCTTGCTTTACAAAGTAATGACTGAATCTCTAAAATAAAACCTTCGGGAACCTCATGAGAAGTTTGTGAACCTTAGCCCAGCTCTCTTTTAAAACAGGCTTTCCTTGTGTCCAGCATTTTTGCCAGTTAAGACATTAGAAAAACTTCCACAAGCAAGGTGTGAAAGCAGAACAAATGAGCGTGGTCCTGCTCCAGCTAACATTTACTGAAAGATTGATGTGAACTTCCTTTAGGGCAAAGTTGTCTTCCTGTGTATTCATAACAGAGAGAGAGAGATGGTGTTGGGTCTGTACTGGAGTTCTGTAGCTATTCCACCCTGCCAGGTCCCATTTAACTCTTTTCTCACTGGCTATCTTAGTTTACTGACATTGCTAGGAACCCCTTTAAATGTGGCATCATGGACAGTTTATGATTCTATTTTCTAGATTTTTGTTTTCTTGAATGATGCACAAGCAGACCCAAGTGTCTCAGAAGTGAGGAGTGTTTTGGGTACCTCAGATCTCGGATGACGAAGTCAAGTTTGATTTTTTTCAAAGGATGAGGGCACAGCATCAATCTGCCTCAAAAAGCTTCTCAAAATGGATGGTTGTGACCTAAGTCTGAAGCAGCATATTTATGCAAAAAGCCATACTCCCGTGTCACAAAGAGTGAGATTATCACTATTCTCGTCCTGGGGGTCTTGCTCCCTGTCTAGATTTGGGAGAGGGAATACCAGAAGCGAGACGTGATCTGTCCAAAGCAGCAAGGTCTTCTGTTGTGTGAGGAGCTAGAACAGACTGAAGCTCTGAAGTCATGCAAGCATTTTCTCCAGGGAAGTATAAATGTCTGAAGTATAACAGAACCCAGTTTTAAAGCAGGACTCTTAAATACATCTACTCACAAGAAAATCTGACCATTTCGTTCTTAAGTTTGCAAGTCATGGGCAGGATTTACGTAAGTATTGTTATTATTTACAGTGATAATTTTGATGTTTGAGTTAAATATCCTCTAGCAATCAGTGAGGAGCTAAATTTATATCCTTGCCTGGTTTTGTGTGTCACACAGTGCTATATATTAAACCTATTTGTCAGGTGAATGTTGATCTGAATGGAGCAAGTCTCTTGCTCAGAGCAGCCTTGCTCATGCTAAAGTTGTGCCTTAGCTTCCAGAAATGCAATGTAATTGAATGCCAGTAGACATTGTTAGCTTGGCAGTAGCTCAAGTACTATATTGCAGTGAGGCTTGATTTCTTTTATGCTAAGGTGATGTTAGAGCAGCACTTGATTTATCCTGAATTTACAGGACTGTGACAGACATAATCTAGTTCTGGGCATTGAAATACTTCCCTGAAAAACAGGAGGAGTGTAGTTTATTTTTTGTAATCATACTGTTGGTTTTTTATGGCTAATAGAATATTGTTCATATGTTATATATAATTCTGGGTATAGTGCTGTGAGAGCTGGGTAGTTAGTATTACATAGAGTTAAGAATACTAGAAAGGCAAAAAGCCTGAGTCCAGTTTATGAAGAATGTAGAGCAGTATGGCAAATGTGTGAATGGGAAAATTCTCTGCTATGTAGATTCAAGTAGCATGTATATATGTCCAAAGATGGCTTTGTTGTGTTTTTTTAAATAAGAAAATAAATCCTCTCATTCTCAAACTTCCTTTTGGAGGCAGTAGGACTTTTTCTTACTATTTTTTTCTTTTTCTTCAAGCCAATTCATCCCCTATATTCAGCTGTAGTCCTGAATCTAAACAGTACACTCTGGATTTTTTTACTTGGGTTTTGTGCTGGTGAATAAAAATTCACAGTACTCTCCATGAGAAGCAAACAGAAGACTAAATATCGTGACCTGCAGTGTAATTTGGTTATTTAAGATTCTGATCTTCATCTCCTTGGTTAAGCTATAAGGATATTCATTTTAATGTACAGGCCAGGTGGTAAGTCATGTGAATATGAAGCTTTACATGTGAAAATCTTTACTCTGGTGCTTATTCATTTCAAGACACAGGAAGTTCCATGCTACTCAGCTGCTTGTTCTTCCAAAAGATTCAGCAGCACTTCTCTGTAAAAGTTCAGTGCTAGAAACAATAAATTTATATTCATCAGCTTCATTGTGCAAAACTGTACAGATATAGCAGTTAAAAGAATATGGTAATAGTGAGAAATTTGCTTCTCATTTGCTTAGCTGAGGCTGGGATTCAGACTTCATGTTCTGAGTGCCTTTCAATCTGGTGTATATATGATTAATGTTGGTGAGTCACTTCTGAGGGGAATTTTCGCTTTTTCTCACACTGCAAGATAGAGAGACTTTCTGCTCCTCCTACCACCAGTTCAGAAGCACTATAGAAGACAGAAATGAGGAGATAATTTTTCATGTTTTCAGGATTGCACTCTGTTAAAGGAACTGAGGAGATAACCAGTCCCTTTGGCATTTGCTGCACAGGTGTCTGCAAACCAGCTAGGACAGCTGGGATTGGGATAAAGGTGTAAGTAGATTGTTATGCACTTGAGAAATGTTCTTACTGCTTATTTAAATTCAGAATTTAGGTGGAAAGACTAGTCTAGAAAAATTGGGAAGGAGTATTTGGGAAGGAAGTTATTCTGTAGATGCAGGAAGGCAAATCATGACCTGAATCCTTTCAGGGTTCATGGTAGGAATTGTTGGAGCTCTGGAGATCTGCTTGTTCCTGTCAGAAGCAAATAAATGAATTCTCCTGGGGGGAATATAATGCTTCATTAACACAGCTTAGCTCAAAAGCTTTATGTAGCTGACTGTAAAATAATGTAGGCATGTCTACAGAACTTTCCCTGTGATTTTAGAAAATGCTTTTCCTCTGTTTCTGTGTGTGTGCCTGTGCATAAAGAGTGCAATACATAGGTTGATTGTGAGATTCAGTTACCATAAAATTCATCAAATAGGACAGAATGGCTTCCATATTGAGGAATTTTAAAGGGCTCCACCTGTATCTAGAGACCAGATATTTGGAAATGCCTAGGTACATAAATGCACTGGAAGTCCTCAGCGGTCTTTTGCAGGGTTTAAACCAGTTTAATAGCTGCTGATTGCAGCAAGGCTTAGGCAACTGACTCGCTTCTGGTTTAGACAGCCCTGCAAGACAGACCTCTGTGTGTAATTTTAGTCCTCTAAGTAATGTTAGAATATGGTCTGATGCTTCAATGAGTATGCTTCAGCTAAAACTTAAAGTCTACCTGACCTCACCTCTGACACTGGCGACAGACCTCTTGAGCTCTTGTCTTGTGGATTTTGTGTCCAAACCGTGTTTCATGGAGCTGCAGCTCTACCATAGGACAGGGCAAGATCACTTGAGGCAAACCACTGGTACTGTAGACAACTGTATCAGATAATACTTGTTGTTATGGTTAAGATGTTCACTACAAATAACATTACCAACTATTTGGTGACCTCTAGGAATTTTTTCTTCTATCTTCTGTCTACCTTTTGGGCTTTGGTATTTCAAAACTGACTCAGCAGAATGCATATGGCTGCAGTGAGTATCAATGTCAATTATCGTGACATTAGTAATAGTGCTGTTAGTTTGGGTTCACATTATTTTTGGATATACAAGTTTAATTCATTCTGTTATGGATTCTGTGTTCTGCAGTAACATTCAATTTGTATTGCTTGCAGGTTGGAAAAGAAATTAACCCCTGGGGAAAAGAAATTTTATCTAATATATGCACTAACAACACTTTAGAAAGCGACTTCCATTTTAAAAAAAAATTGAGTAATTAATTGTATCAGAGATTTATACTTTCCCTTCTTTCCCCTCTGTTCCTCACAGCTTTTGGAGCTCTGTTTGCTTTCCAGAGATACAATGACGTGCTCTGAGTGACTGAAAAGGCTTATTTCTGCCCTAGGCTTAGGGCATAAAGGATGAATGCTTTGGTAGTGGAATGCTGATCTGAACACTAGGGGAGAAAACCAAGCTTTATGAAGATAAAAATGAAAAGATGTTATAATCTCTTAATTACTTCTAACATTTGTTTTCAGTATTTTCTGCAGTATTTTTTTCTTTTCTGACGAAACCTATAGTTTCCACACAAGTTCCTTTGCCCTGTTGGTTTTCGTGACTTGTTATTCATTAAAAATCTATTGCTACCAACAGAAGATGCTGCTCAGGTCAAGCTCTTGGCTGCTATAAAATGCACACTAAATACTCAGTGTGAATTCTGGTGGGCATTTGCACTTACCCAGCAAGTAAGGATACTCTTGGGAACCCTGCAGAGAATTGCTCAATATTCTGTAAGACTGCAGTCTCCAAATTCAGACAGGGCGTACAGCATGGCTCTTTGAAATTATCTTTTAAAAAATAAGACCACAGAAAATGTTAGGAGTGGGAAAAGAAAAGCAGAACTTTGCGTGTGTAGGTGAGGAGGAGAGTGTTTCTCCTGTATTCTGACCTTATTTTTTCCCTTCTCTGTATGGTTTATTTCCCCTTTCCCATGCATCTCTTTCATGCAAGGTTTCAAGGGACCCTCTGTTGTACTCTGAAACAGTTTGTGGTTCAGGAGGGGACAGATTCCAGCAGCCTTACCTGGAATCAGCCAGCATGGGGCCACCTCTGCACCAGGTCTGCACCATGGGCTGCCATCCTTGAATTTACAAGTCTTGCAGGAGCCTGATGAAGGTGGTCCAGCTGACTGTTCCCTGGTGGCACTGTAAGCTCAAGTTCCCCACAGTACATGGAAAAATACACCTCTGCGATCACACACCGTGACTGTAACAACTGCTAACTACTGTGACAGGAGCTTTCTAAATACCCTGTGTAGAGCATGTTTTTATTATTTTGAAGAGGGTTCAGAAAAATGACTTGGTACATTGCCATCTCTGAATTCCCTTTTCTCCAGGCAGTTTGAACCTTTGTACAAACATTTTTTTTTCTTTCATGTTTACCTTTTCAAATCTGCATATCATCTGAATTGAGAAAGAAATACATCTTTCTGCCTTTTTTTTAATCACCCTACAATATCCTAGATATTATACAAAGAACACTGAGAAAGAAATTATAAAAGGAAGATGGAATAGCAGATCTGTTTTTGTAGTTCCTCTTAAAGTTTAGAGCCAGGTCTGTTTTCATCCTGGCTGTTATTTCCTGGATTATGGATTATCATAATGAAAAATGGATTATGATACACAGTAAATGGTCAGTGTGCAGCAGTTAAAAATAACTAAGTGATGCCATCTGCTGTCTTAAAATCTTATTTAGCATTACATCTGACTGAATTGTTATCCTAAGAAGTGGAAACTGCCTACGCTGAGTATAATGTCAGACATGTTACCTTGATGTGTGTCAAAGTTAGGCAATATAAATATTGGTTGTGATTAAATACAGTAGACTATAGAATGTCAGAAGAAAATGTGATACTAGTGTCAGTCCAAAACAATTCCTTGGTGAACTTACTTTGCAAATAATTTGAGGGCTTTTTTTCCCAGACTGTTTTTTTTTTTTAATTTTATCTCTGAGAGGAAGAAGTAGAATCTTGTGGAATAGAGGGGAGATTGGTGACACACCAACCCATTAAAGTGTATGTTTATTAAAATGTATGTGTTATGTGGTCAAATTCTTCACGTTACTTCTATATTTAGTGCAGCTTCTCTACAGTGACTTTTAGATGCTTTATCTACAGCACTTCTGGGTGCTTTTTTTTTTAGGAAAGAGTTAACCTGATGATGACCTTCAAAGAAGTTGAAAACCACATTTCTGTAAGACATGTTACTCAAAGAGAAGTTACTCATTGTCTCAGATCATAACATTTAACAGTTGAATATACATTCTACTAAGCTCAATTTGAGGTGGACTGTGGACTACCATGCTGAGCATTGAAATGGTATCTCATTCAGAGAATATCAAATAGTTACTTATTTCCGTGTGTGTGTGTGTGTGTTTGGTTGCTTGGGGGTTTGACAGCAGGAGTTAAAGATGTATTTTGTTCACATGCAGTTTTGCCAGATTGTAGTTCACAGGTTGCCATTTAATGAAAGGCTGGCACATGGTAGCGTGATCTGAAATGCAGTCAGCAGTGCTTAGCAGGTCTAAAGGGCTGCAGAACCAGAGAGATCAGATTTTGCTCTTTCTGCTTTTCTTCTTTGTTGCTTTTTGTAATGGTCTGTAAAGCACTGACATAATCTCAGTTTCCTGTACTTTTTTTCACCATCGTGAAAATCATCTGAGTTCTGTGAAGGTAACTATCACTATTGCATTGTTGTAACTTCATATCCTGAATGGATATGCCTTGTTTAGTGAAATGTGAGTAAAGATATGTTTGGACATAAACGTATGTATAACCACAGTCTGATAATGAAATACGTAATTTCTTGTGGATGTTTGGGCTTTTTTAGTTTATTGTCAATAATGCAGTGATGTGTATTTCTGCTTGTATTTTTAAAAGACAGACAATCGGTGCTTTGAGTTTTGTGTAGTTTAATTTTAATAGCAAAATTTATTCAGTATATAAATATTAATTTCCAGATGTCATACACTAGAACTGCTCTCCTATTGAAGCATTATAAATAATTTAGTTCCTCTCTCTACTGTGGGAGCATATCTGTAAAATCCACAAATGACCAAACCAACAGCAAATTAATTCTACAGTTAATCCCTCAAAGTGTTTTGCTTTCCAGCTGCCTTTTTATTAAGGAGACCTGCAAATTGTGCTTTGACAGAGAGAAAGCTGTGCATGTATTTACATCTTTCTTGTAGCATGCCATACCTCTTTTAAACTTCTGTAAAATTCCTTTGCATCCAAACTGTCCAGTCTGGAGCATTAAGAAATCATGAGATGATTTGAAAAATATATAGATATATTTAAAAAAATCTGTATTCAGTGACCCTTTTGATTTTTGTTTTCTAAACATTCACATTTCCAAACTGTCTGCACAACTCTGAGGGCTCAAACCTTGCTTTAAGAGGCAGGATAAAATGTGAAATTCAGATTTTTATGTAATTGTGGTTTAAAACCACAGAAACTTCACAGAGTTTACTGTAAATTTCTGAGTGTCCATCAACCAAAAGCTGTGACAGCATAGAATTATGATGCATTTACTTACATGCAAGTTTGCTACTATTAATGCAGTCCTAAGTGGGCATGAACTGTAAACTGGGTGTTAGGCTTTATTTGGGATAGTTTCCAAATGAGTGGGAAGGGAAATAGTCCTTAGTTTAGATAATATAATCTATGAGTTCTTATTACATTTCCAGGGCAAATGCTGCATTCATAATTAGAGCATCAGTAACAATGTAAGGAAATGTTATGGTCTTGGCTGTAGAAAAAGCTACCTGAAGGCAAGATGAGATTTAAAGGTCTTGTTGAAAAAAAGCAGGAAGAGATTTATTCCTCATAAAAACTCAAGGAGCTCCTGAGATGATATGTTAAAGAAGTTGCAAAAATGTACTCATTTGCTAATTAGCTCATCTTTCTCAGGGAATGATGACTGGCTGTTAGCAAAGTCTTTTTCTGGAAATGTCTATGCTTTTGGGTAGCACATCTTCCACCACACCAGTCTGACTGTGTGGAAAACTGAACTGGTCTCTATCTACAGGATAATGCAGTATCAGGGTGCCCAGAGTGCTTCTGATTCCATAAGCTGATGTGGGCTGTAGAGTATGGATTACAGGCGTGGATGGTGGGAAGAAATGACCAAGATATAGGGAAGATGGTAGAAACACGGAATTAAAGGAAAACCAGGCTGTCAAAATTGTCTTTTCTTCAGTCTGCTCCCCAAGATTTTGTGCTATGTGAATTTTTCACTGTAGCAAAATGCTTCATAAATTTAAAATGGAAACGCAGAGGATTTCTTTCTCTTATTCCCTGGTGTGATTTTTACTTTTATAACTCATGTTCTTTTCCAGCTGAGTGCTATTTCCAGGGAAGCCAATTCATGCATTTTAGAAGTGAGCAGTGCTTTGGGAACTCTCCAAACTGATTGAAAAAATACAAAACTCTTAGTGAAGTACCAACACGAAGACCTAGAAATGCAAGGAACCATGCACATGATCACTATTTACCTTCATTCCAGCCATTCCTGCTTACAGGAACAGAAACACTTCAATGACTTGTCTTTTTTTTTTGTTGTTTTGATGCTGAATTACCAGAGGTGTCTGATTCTGAGTGTAAACTCCACATTACGAGAGGCCTCTCTTAGGCTTTGAAGTGCTCTCTGTCACGGGAGGGGGCTGGCTGTGATTGAACCTCAGGTCTGCCTGGAAGACATTGCCATGTCTGACTTGCTGCAGTCTAACACACCTGTTGGGAAGATGGAGGAATACTCATCATGGAATTTTCACCTCTGAAACAGAAAAGGCCATTTGTTACAGACTGTGAACTAGATGCCAAAATGCAATTTCTCTGGTATCTAGGAGCAAAAGTGTAACAATAGTGTTGGGGTGCTTATGTGACGTGCTTGGCTGAATAAATAACTGATCAGAAACATGATGCAGAGGGCTGGGTCAATTTTTTTTTTTCTTGTTTCTCTGTTAGTCTTATACATGCAATTCTTTTTCTGCAGCCTAAGATTTGAATGATAAATACCAGCTTATTAAGCAAGTTTGGTGCTTGTGGGATAGGTTGGAAGTCTGGTGTAGGATTTTATTGGTTTGGAAAGGTTTGCTTTAGTTCCTTCAGCATTACCCTATTTTGTCACCTCAGGTTATTTAGATAGCCTGCTCTGTGAAAATTGGGTTGTATTGAGTCTCCCTATCTGATGCACGAATTCAAATAAATATGGTGGTGTGGCCCCTTAGATCAAAGTTAGGATTCAGTCTATGCGTATGAAGATTTGTAGTTAAAAATACAAAGTTACGTTCATAATGACTTGTCAGTTCAGAAAATAATTTCTTCCACTCACTAGGCCAAGCAAGTATGAACTTTTTGTGCTTGTTAGAGCAAAACTCAGGCAGCTGTAATTTTTAAATAAAGTTAGACAATCTGCTGAGGAACAAGAATTCTTTTTCCAGGTAAGTAATTTTCTGTTGTTTCATTTTCTTTTGCTTCTTGCTTGAATTATATCATAGCGTAAAACACTAGCATCTTTGCATTAAAAAATGTATCTAGTCACTTTTGTTTCCTTACTCTCTTAAAATGGATGTTGTAGAAAAGGTAAGATTTTCTGAGTGTGCTGGTTTTCTTTCCATCCAAGCAATGTTGCAAAATGAATCATCAGTTCAGCAGTGTAAGCATGGTTGGTTCTAAGGGCCGGGAGTAATCACCTTTGGCTGCAGCATTTAATTTGTCTGATTTGTGTGTGCTGTGCTTTATGAGAACCATTAGCAGTGGCTCTTTGGAGAGTGTAAATACAAGAAACTTGGTACTTTAAAAGCTTCAGAAGCCCTTGAAGTGTGTGCATTGTAAGGGATTTCTTAATGTGATTAGGCAGCTTCTGTCATTTGTTAAATTGCTGAGCCTTTAATTGTACTTTGTATCATCAGGTCTGGACTCCATCCAGCATTAATGTTTCCCACTTGTAATATTTTTGGGTCTGGGGACTTGCATGCATTCTGTGGGAAATTAAGGCTACAAATTGACAATGGCTTTGGTGATGTTCCTTGGGAATCAAGTTAGAGCTGATGCATATTGTGGAGTTAAGGAAGGGGGGCAGGGGAAACGTAGGCACAACACAAAACCTGTTAAATTTAGGCTCACTTTCTCTTTTTCTAGTTGCACTGGTGTATTTAAACCCAATCTCTTTTGTCTTCTGTATAGTGTGCTGTGTTGGCTGTTTAGCTACTGAACAAATTTACAGCATGCTGGAAGACTGGGAATGGAGCAGTTAAAGAGCTGGCTATGCTGGCTATGGCAGGAGAAGTATCGAGCAGAGCCAGGACGTGGTAGCTCAGTCTTTAGCAGATTGGTAACTTCATCAGTTTTCACCTGCAGAACTGTCTGCATATTGACAATATCAAAACTTTGTGAGGAGAAGATAAAAAAATCAATTAAACTTTAGTCTCTCCACAGTACTTAGTTTCTAATGGCAAATTTATAGCAGCTAGTAAGAGCAGAGTAGAGTTAGTGTTTACAGACTTGAAGTTTGGTGGTGCTAAACATAATTTATAATTCAGTACTGTCAATTAAAATTGGTCAATCTATGATATGATCTGTTGGTTGCAGCATTACTTTATTGTATTGGTACAGTGTGTGCATGCAGCATTAGCTCTCTGCTTAGAAATTAGAGTCTGTAACATCCCAGATCATTGCGTGACAAACCTTCCTGCAGCAGCTCTTGCTGTCCCTGGGCTCTCTAGTTTCAGTCACTTCAAGTTTGTGAAGGTTCACTTGCAAGAATGGAGTTTTACAAATTCCTACTCACCGAGGATCTTGAGGGAAATGTAGAGTCCCCAAATGTGGGAACAGAACCTGCAAGAATCTATAAACTTGGCCACAGAGAGAAAATGACCACATCCACTAAAACATGAGATAATATCTCCCACACACTGAAAGAAAACAAAAAACAATATGCAGAATCAGACTGTGAGAAAGGATTATCTAGGAAGTTTAAAACAGCGCTGTATGTGTTTCTATTTTAAGATTATTTAACATAAATTGATGTTATCTAACTCCACATGTCTCCAGTGAGGGAATGTCATCCTGAGTGCACAGAACATGCACATTGACTTGGAAGAATAAACAATTCTTCTTTGCTATTTTTTCTGAAATGCAGAGACAGGAAAGAGGGAATGTGATTTCCCTTGCTACCTTTAACTCCTTCACCAGGCCAAGCATGTGTCATAGCTAGCAAGCAAGTGAAAAAGAATTTTATTAGAACAAATAGGGAAAGGATCAGCTAAAGCTCTGAAGACATCTCAGATTCTGAAACCTCTTGCCACTTTGCATCACCAGTACTCCTAATACTCTGGATTTTGCACTGTATGAAGGTCTGGAAGCCTTCTGATGGTTCTTCTCAGTTAAGCCTTGGGATGAAGTGGCCTTCTCTGGGAACTCAATGGGTGTGAATCTCTGTGCTGAAATCCAGAAGGTTGAGGGTGGATGGAAAACAGTCAAAACAACACTCTAGTTTTAGTAAGCACCATGGTTCCTACTTTTTCAGTTTTCTGTGTACCTGGCAAGGGCACAGAGGCTATTTTTGAACCGTCTAGACTATTCTTCTAAAAGGGATCTCTTCTTTTTCCTCTTCTGGTTATTGGTCATCAGGAAGAAGGGAGTTAGCATGTCTATTTGTGAATTTGCCCACACACTGAGCCCACATAAACATTTTACAAAGCATATTTATAGAACTTTTGTAAGAGCTTGTGTCCTCAAGAGCTATGCATTTATAAAACTGACTTGCATGTAGTTTAATTAGTGCAGAAGCATCACTACTAACATAAATTTTTGCATGGCATTTTCTATTTAATGTAAAATCCACTACCTCCTCCTACTCCCCCAGTTTAGCTTTAAAAAGTTTATACATGGACACAAAGACAAAATGTGAATGTGCCGCCCAGTAATTTGAAGTTTACACTTCTGGTAATAGGTTATTTGAATTATTGATTATTCCAAAGATGGAATCTATTTCTCCACATTTGAAAAGTCTTGAGAGTCAGGTGAAGTCCCCAGTGGCTAGAAAAAAGGAAACATCAGTCCTATTTTATTTTTAGAAAGGGGAGAAAAGAAGACCTAAGGAACTACAGACTGGTGAGTCTCCTTCTCATACTGGGAAGATGATGGAGCAGATCCTCATGGAAGCATTGTTAAGGGACATACCAGACAAGGAGATGATCCGAGACAGCCAGCACAGCTTCATTAAGGGCAAATCTTGCCTGACCAGCCTGATGGCCTTCTATGATGAAGTGACTGCAGTGGTCAACATGGGAAAACTGACCAATGTCATCTACTTAGATTTCCATATGGGCTTTGACATAGTCCCACACAACATCCTCATCTCCAGTTTGGAGATGTGGATTTGAAGGGTGGACTAGTACTCAATAAGAAATTGGCTGGATGGACACAGACAGAGAGTTGTGGTCAGTGGCTCTAGGTCCAAATGGAGGCCGGACAAATGGTGTTCCTCAGGACGCTCATGGGACTGGCACCCTTTAATATCTTCATCAGTGACATGGGCAGTGGGATCCGTGCACCCTCAGCAAGTTTGCAGATGACACCACAGCAGGACAAGATTCCATCCAGGGGCCCTGGGCAAACTTGAGGAGTTGGGCCCATGAGCACCTCATGGGGTTCAACAAGTCCAGGTCCAAGGTGCTGCACCTGAGTCAGGGCGATCCCAGACATGAGCACAGACTGGGAGAAGAAGTCACAGAGAGCAGCCCTGCAGAGAAGGACCTGGGGGTCCTGTGGATGAAAAACTGGACATGAGCCAGCAGTGTGCACTCATGGCCCAGAAGGTCAGTGGTACTCTGCATCAAAACAAGAGTGGCCAGTGGGTCAGGGGAGACGATTCACCCCCCTACCCTGCCCTTGTGACACCTCACCTGGAGTGCTGCATGCAGGTCTGGGGTCCTCAGCATAAGGAAGACATGGATGAGTTAGAGCAGGTCCTGGAGATGATCAGAGAGCTGGAGCACCTCTCCTATGAAGACAGGCTGAGAAAGCTGGGGTTGTTCAGCTTGGAGATGAGAAGATTCTGAGGAGACCTTATTGCGGCCTTCCAGTATGTGTTACTGCTTCTCTTTCTTTTGATAATGCTCTTCCCCACTGTTAATTTTTTTTTTATCCCTCTTCTCTCCACAGAAAAGAATTTAGGAGGATTCTAGGTTTCTTATATGAGTGTATATATGTGTTCATACATCCATTGCTATGAAAGATTGGTTGTGGAATGCAATAGCTTCTCACAAATGTCACCCTCTTGTAATCTGAGACCTTAAGAGCTTTTCATTTAATGGGGTTGCTTCATCAAAGCTGACTGGTGTTGGAAGTTGCTGTGGATTGCTGCTTCCTGGGTACTTAGAAACCACGTGGAGTTGATTTTGTGCTAGTATGGAAAAATGAAACTAAAATAACAGTGATCATCCAGTTTTGAACAGAGCAGACAAGAACTGGTTGATAATGTTGGCTGGGAACATGATAAGTAAAACGCTTTTCTTCTCCCTGCCCCCCCTGCCCAGTCTTTGCCTCACTCTTAGCTTGGCCAGCTGTGCTGGCCAGTCCAGCCTCACGCTTCCTCTGCACGCCCGTCTGCTCAGCTGTGTCCAGCTGCTGGTGCTTTTCTGGTTCCTGCTCTGGTGGGGTGTTTACAGAGACACCAGGCTCTGCTCCACTGCCCCTGCTGTATCTCTGTCTGACAGAACTGGTGGTGGTTAGACAGGAAATGGAGCTCAGATGAGATGCTGGGCTAGTGTGACTCTGAACAAGCCTGCTTCATGGCTTCCAAGTTTGGTGTGTTTTGCATAGAAACTCATGGTATGTCTTCATCCAGATGCAAAAAAATGCTCTAAAATTTTATTCCTTGCAGCAGAGCCGGTTTATATTACTCCTATTATTATTGTTAAGCATTTGGACAAGCCACTTGTATTAACCTGTTCCATGACAGTAAATCAGATGGTAACTACAACTTTAACAACAATTGAAACATGAAAGAGCAGGGCATGACAAGAGCAGCTAGGAGTCCAACGAGAAAAGGGAATGTCCAGAAAAATACTGCCCCCTTAAACATTCATAGATGTATTTGATATATATGTAGCATGTTAATAAAAATATATGCATGTGTAATTTAGCAAAACTATGCTTTTTGTAAAAATCATGTGACATGTGAGTCAATCTTGGGGGTGACAATTACAGGCAACTGAAATAGCAGATGTGCTAATGTTTTAAAAATAGTATTATTTCTGGAGATAAGCTCCTGCTCATTTTTCACAAGCAGCTATTTTTCTGATGTTCTGGTGGTTATCTGTGTGGGTGTAGGAGAAAGATAGATCAATCAATATCGATGCATCTGACTGGTAAGTTTCTGTTGCATTTTGTTTGCAGTGTATTCCTTCTGAAATTCCTCGTAAAAACCCCACAAACCTTATATATCATACATAGTTTCACAGTGAATTTAATACTACTGGAATCATGATTGGTAAGGGCATTTGTAAAGTAATTTCCTCTCTGAACTCTGCAAGATTTGCAGGACAGAATTCAGAATATCTTACATTCTTTGAGTGCATGTGTGAATAGGAGTCCACATCTTGACATTGCAGGTGGCATTGCAGCTTGATGTAAATTGTATGTCAATATAATCATGGTGTTGTTTCATCTTCCTTTCTCCTTTTCACATTTAACAAATACTAATAATACTTGAATATCTCAGGATTGCTTTTAGTCATTAATTTCTGAGTGCTACATGGCTCACCTGGTTGTTTTCTGCATAGATCAAGTTCTGCACTCAGATAAACCAGTGTTAATTTGTAACATTTTGATAGCTTAGTTCTGTAGAAAGCAGTGAGGGATTTTCCTTTTTTAAGCTGTATTTTCATTTTAGTAAAGTAGAACAGCCCTTGCTTTGTGAGCCAGTGGTGCACTTAACAGATTTGCACCATGGACTTGATGGGGAGGGAGCTGGCACTTTCATGTAAGAGGATTTATGCCAGGTGTGTGCTTGGGGGAGGACTATAGAGCTTCCAGAATATGGAGCAGAAAAAAAAGAAAGGGCAAGTAATCCAAGCAAAATTTTTGGGCAGGCCAGACCTGACCTGTTGTGTACCTGAGTTTCTGTGCTCTTACATGCAGTTAGAAATGTGGCCAAATCCATACACAGATGTCATGGTACATCCATAAACTATAGTCAGCCTTCTGTCTTCTCACAGCAGCAAATTAAATTTGATTGGGAAAATTCTCTGTGGAATAAGACTGATATTTTAGGAACTAATATTGTAGTTATGTCCTAACCATAGGTCAGAGCTGGATTCCTTCCTCTAAAAAGAAAGTATTGACTTATTTCATTATTGCTATTCTGTGGTTCATCAGGAAATATTCAAGATCTTGCAGTCTCGTGGTGGTTTTCTACATCATAATGTTGACTTTAATATTAGAATGTGATTATACTGTGCTTCATTGAAATACAGGTTTTTATTTTATTTTTTTACATTCGTCATACCTCAATATGCTAATGGTATATTACATCTGCAATTTTTTCTTCTTTGCTATGAAAATGTTGCTAAGGGAAGTGGGGGCTTTGTGGTTTGTTTTGGGGGGGGGCGGGGGTTACCAACTGTCTTTGGAGCAGATGAAGTAGAAGCTGTTTGAGCAATTGCAGTGCATCACCTTTAAGGAACAGTAGCTCCTCATATGAATGAAGAGAATGAAAATCCAAAGAAGAAAGGAAAAAAAAAATCTTACTTTCTCAAGAGATTGATTTTCTTTGCTTTTTGGTACTGTTGAGGTGGTTATGTGGGGAAATCTCTCCTAGTCTAAGCCTTCATATATTTCCTTGCCCTATCCTGGAGCTGTTTACTCCTCTGTATTGTTGTAAAACTTTTTGTTTAGAAACTTAAAAACAAGAATACGACCACCCCTCTCCCCAAAGAAACTGGAAAACCGAAAAAAAACTCTTAAGGGTTTGTCCTGCAGTGTGTGACTTAGCATGCTTTTTTTGGAAGGAGGAACTTGCTGTATCCTGGTACATATTCAGAAGTAGCCAAGCTGCTAGGCTCCGACATTTCAGGGCTTTTTTCCCCCTCCTTCTATCAGGCCATATGTACTCAAACTTCCTGTCTTGGGAAATGAGTGTAAGTTTCTTTCTCTCCTTATGCCCTGGGGGTTTTCGTTGGGGTTTTGTTTGGTTGAGGTTTTTTTGTTTGCTTGGTTTTTTTTTCATCCAAAGGGAGCTGTCTAATCAGCTCCAGGAGTGGGATATGTGGGGTAGGAGGTCTGTTTTGGTTTGTAGGTAAAGCAGAACTCAGAAGAAAATATTATTAAATATTTGCTTGTTCTAAAGGACAGATTCACTTCATTATTTATGGGCAGACAGAGATAACGTTTTAAAGTTAAAAATCTGAAGTTACAAAAAAAAGTATTTTAAAATCTGTCTCTGTAGTGAAGTTGGACAGATACTGCTCCACATTTTATAATTTCAGCTTTTAAAGTGTCACCTTGTTTATATATGAGTAAAACTTGACTTGAAGATGTGTCCCTTTAAAATAGCTTTTAGTAAAATAATATTTGAGGAAGCAGAGCTACTAGTTGTACATTATCATTCTAAACCAAAAGAATCCAGATTAAATAGGTGGGGTACTGAAAGGGAGATCAACTTTGCAACTACTGGAGCAGCAAAAATGGGTGATACAGCTCATAATGTAACATTTAACATAAAGCTGTAAATAACAGAGGAGGTATTTAAGGAAGTATTATCAATACTTGCCTTGTGGTCAATGGCTGGCTCTGTCAGCTGGCTGTCACATTTAAAATGCTGTATTTGAAGAGATTTGTGTGATCTGGACAATTTTGTATAGGGATAATAGAAAAAAAAAACTGAAATATGATATGCAGCTGAAAAGTGGTGATGAATTTCTATGGTCAGTAACTTTTCAATCCAATCTGTTCACATCTGGGAAAGTGTTCTGGCATATGGCTTTGGAACTGCATGGATGTTTTTATGTTTAGTATGAAGATCCCTGTCTGATTTCAGACTGATCTTAGCTGGAGATTTACTGATCTTAGCTGGTGAATTAATGGGATGGAGTGCTTGCTTTGCTTTATATTTAAGCACGCTGTAATGAACTAGGCTCTACTCCATGACACCTTTTTTGGATGTAAACCTCACAGTTGTGGTTTGGGAACTTTAGTGCAAATGACAGCAGCCCTTGTGTATTGTTCTGGTGTTCTCTAGTGTAGCCTGAAACCTGACAGTCAGAATGTCCCAAGGTGGCCTTGAGCTGCTGGCTGCCCTGTTTCTTCATTCTGTGCAAGATGTACAGATGCCCAGTGGTAATAAAAAGCAAATGGTATCCTGCACTTCCTTCAGGGTTGTTTCACTAGCATAGCAGCCTAAGCCCTTGTCATGTAAGTGCATGAGCCTGCATAAATCATGGGGTACCATAAAAATCAGGGATATGGTAAAAGAGGGGCAGCACCAGAAGCATGAAAGAATGAGCACAGAAAAACAAACCTCCTTAGAGTGCCTGCTCAAACACAAGATAGAAAATAGAGACTAGGGAACAGAGGTATGGCAACAGTCCAACAATCTCTTAAGTGCAGAAGAAATATATTGGCCGGTTTGAGAATTTTTCATATGAAGAGCAGCCACCAGTGCGTGCTCAGTGACTGCTCTTGGTGGGCAGAGCTGGGAGCGAGTGAAAACATCCCTCAGTGCTCCTCATGTAACTGCAGGGAGTGATTTTTGTTCACTTGGGGAACAGACTGGTTTGTGGTTCAAACCAGTGCTGGTGTGTCACTGCTCCCAGGAGTCAAGTGACCTTGTTTATAATGTGTAGCTGGGCCAGTATGCAGCTGTTTCCACTGTAAACTCACAGAAAGCTGGGTTCAGGGTATGCTTGTGCATATTGCTTTGCAATTAACTTTATATGGACACACATGCCCTTCTCCCATAGCTGCCTCAGTGCTTCTTGCTGCTGTAGGCAGCACAAGTGCATTGTTCATTTTTGGTTCATTTTTGCCCTGTCAGAGAAACAAGTGTGTGGGTAGAAAGGAGTGAAAGTGATGCTTATGATGCTGAAGAAATGAACAACAGGGTGAAGTGGCTGGGTAATTTAGGTCTTGCTAGAGGAACCAAAAAGAATTTTATGTGGAACCATTAATCCCCCTATTTTACAAAACACTTCAGAAAAATCATTATAAAACTAGA
The DNA here is from genome assembly GCA_013400635.1 of Hypocryptadius cinnamomeus. Taxonomy (NCBI): domain Eukaryota; kingdom Metazoa; phylum Chordata; class Aves; order Passeriformes; family Zosteropidae; genus Hypocryptadius; species Hypocryptadius cinnamomeus. The sequence continues at coordinate 91,783 of VYZP01067412.1, forward strand.
AAAAGTAAGTGTATCCAAGAGGGAAATTCTTTTGGAAGAGCAGAACTTGTATGTGTTCTTGAAGATAATCTGTGCAATACTATGATGCTTTCTTTTCCAAATAACAATTAAAAATAATCATCCCATTGTGTATAACAGATTTGCTTGCGTTAAGTGTTCCTAAAACAAAAAAACATTTAGGCATAAACATTTTTTTAAGCATCACATTCTAGCTAGAAATAGGATGGAGCTACTAAGGATTGAAGGAGGTATGAAGGTTGGTAAGTCCTTTATTGTGCAAGCATCCTGCCCTGGGTAGTGTCCTTGAACATGTAAAAACTTCCAGAACGTTGCTTCTCATTAATATTGGCATGCTGCACAAAGGGGAAGAATATGTTTTCGCTTCCTCATGAGATTTTCTTCATTAGTGTGTGATTTTGTCCTGTTTCTGACAGAGCTTTCTTTTCATGCTAATGGTTTCTTCTCTGCTCTCTGTAATTTTAAAAATTTTTTAAAAATTAAAAAAAAATTTTTTTTAAAGTGTGTTCATATTTCTGTCCCATGGAGTAGAATTTCAGCCAGTGAGAAAAGACTTGCCCTCCCTTGTGACAGAGGAGGGGTTCCCCAGGAATGATTGAGAAGATGTGGTTGTGGAGAGGAGTTTTCTCTTCAGGTGTTGGGTAGGAAGCCTCTCTCTGCCGCTGGATTTCCTGACCTAGAGATGTTGCAATGTGTGTTTTGTGAGATTGTCCCCATTGCATGTGCCTTTCCCACCATGGAAGGAATGAGAGGAGAAGGGACATCTGACAGATATGTAGGCATTTTGTTTAGTGCTGGAGGATGTAGTGGTGCATTAAGCTGAACGGAGTAACATTCCGTATAATGCAGAGAAAGAAGGGGGAAAAAGGAAGAGAAAAAAAAAAAAAGAGGGTAAATGTATGGGGGAAATCCAAGAATTGTAAGGATTTCTTAAGGATTTCTATTCTACGGGAGCAATCCTTGGAGTAAAAAGCCTATGAGGGATTTGTCAGCTCCTTGGAGAGCCTCTTTTTAAACAGTGCAAAAGTGCCAGAAACCTGTCCTGTGGATGGAGGAGAGCTGTGTTGTGTGTGAGTGTTTTGGAGAAGTTCTGTATCTTGGAGGAAGAGGAACCAGAGTGTGGTTTGACAGTTGCTACAGCAACTAAGGCTTTTTTAATGGAAGGCAAGGATAAGTGATGGTATAAAGTCTTGTGTAACTGACGTACCTTCCCCCGCTTCCTGCCAATTTTCCAGTATATTAAAACAATAAGTAATTTATGACTTTAGCTGAGAAATGGCTCTATGTTTGCCCAGCTCAGACTCGTTTGCAAGACTGCATGATCTTAACAGAGACAACAGAAAAGAAATTATTTACATAACAGAAAGCAGGGATTCAAGCATCTCTGGAAAGAATGCTTTTCAAGGGACAAATGCATCCCTTGTTCTGCCTGATGAAATTTTGTTTTATGTGGATGTCAGTGGGACAAGTTTTTTATCTCATAGCTTCCTTTCTTCTCATCCTCTCCCTTCCTCCTGACAGTGATTTTTTTTTTTTGCAAAGTTTTTCAAACTTTTTGGTTACTATGGAGTTCTTTTTAATGTAGGAATGATGATGTATTATAGAGTAAATGAAAGATGATGCAAACCTGTGGCAGGAGGGGAATTCTGCTGGCTGTCTCTGCAGCAATTGGTGCAGAAGCAGCCCTGGAATGGATGTGCTCTAGTAATTGCTGTCCATGGAGAGACTTTAACCCTCATAATTTTTTGGGACTCAGCTGCTTGCTATTATCCAGGAGGAATGATACAAGAGTGGAGACCACACATCGCATCCCAGAGTATAGAAACGCTCACTTTAGGATTCAAAAAAGTGCCTAGGGTCCATTCACCAGTTTAAATTTACATATTTTAATTTAGTGGTGGTTTTGGTTTTATTACTGAAATTTAAGGGCATTTGACAGCTGAATTTCAGGGGAAGAGAGTTTGGATAATACTTCTCTTCTTTGAAAGGTTGCTGGAAGTCTTAGGCTGCAGAGGGGCACTTTGCCTCCCCCTTGGGTTCTTTATGCAAGATCAGAGGTAATTCTTAGCTAAGGCTGCTGATTTTAATTGAAGAGTAGGTGTTAAGCCATTAATATATTTGTAAAAGAAACACAAATATGCACAGTTATAGAACCTTAAATACATGTTTTTGCAGTTTTTACTCAGTTTTTAAGCCTTGTGTTCATGAACCAAACATGTTTACCTAGCTCTTCAGAGCTAAGATTTATTTTACAGATGTCCTTGCTAATATTTTGAGCATTAACAACTCATAACCAGAGCTCCCAGATTTGTAGGTTTGTTTCTGGTGTTTCGTTTTTCAGTTTAAAAGTCAAAAGTTATCTTCAGTAGAATTCATGGCAGTATTACACAGTGCATTTTCAAAAAACTGTGTCTGAACTAAGACCCAGTTTTCAAGTGAATGACAGTGAGGTATTTAACTGGAATAAGTTCACTGCTCTCAAGTTGCTGAGAAGCAGTGCATGAAGCATGCACATTTTTTTCACGGATGAAAAAGTAATAAACCTTTGCTACCAATTTTATGCATTTTAAAACTCAGTAGAGGATAATTGCTGCCTTCTTGCATTCATCATGGCATTTTGTGGATTCATGTGAGATGAGAGAAATAATTGAAATATTTGAGCTAAAGGGAAGACTGACAAAAAGGTCTCCTTTTAGATATTAATGTGTTAGTAACCAGTACTTATTAGAAAAGAAATTGCAAAGTTTGAGTTCTGCAACAGAAATGTGTTCCTACCATAGCCTCGTCTGCCATTTTCTTCCTCCTACAACCCTCTCCTCCTCCATCCTTAGCCAGACCTTGAGATGGCTTATCCTTTTTGCTTCTCTGACTCATTCACTTGCCCTGGTGACACAACCTCATCTCCAAATCTCTTTTACTCTCACTCCTTCAGGCTCCCTCAGGGTCACCCTACCACAAGATTGTCCTTTATGTCTCACCATCTCTCCCTCAGCAGGATAAACCTGCTTTCATCTCTCTCATCTTAAGGAGCCTGTGCTGTTCCAACTGCTGCCCATCTCCTTTCTTGCTTTTCTATCAAATGGATTGATTCAGCTCCTCTAAGTTACTTTTTCATTTCCATCTGGGCTTCTAGGCTGGCTCTCATCCCCTCCATGGTATCTGACTGCCCTTGTCCAGCATTTCATGACTGCCAAATAGCACTCTGTGTTTTTAAAGGAACACCAGCAGAACTTGCGCTTGATCAATGCATTCTTGCTGCTCTTTAGGTCACACAAAAGTGGAAGTCTTTCAGCTCCACTGAATTGTTAGTGAATGTGGAGTGATTTTCTAGGAATCACATAAGGATACCTGTGATATGAAAACTATATGTAACCGAAAATGTTAACATTTCAATTCTTCTATTGTATTATAAAAGGTAAGAAATTGTTGAGAGAATGTGATGGTCAGGGTGCAATTACACAGTATGCAAACCTCTCATACTTTTGAAGTTAAGGGTTTCTCCTCTCAGCTGTATTTAACTGTGTTTCAGGTAAGTCTTTCACTTAATACTATGGATTATGCTCTGGCACGTGCAGAGTACATGCAGGTATTTATTAGATTTTTTTTTTCCAAAACTGGGTGTGCAGTTTCTTTTTCATAGAATTATTGGATCTCTGATTCATGGGTACTCATCTGGAGTGTGCCAATTCTGCTGACAGCTGTGGGCATGCAGCACACTTATGTAAATTGTCTGAACAACTAAACTTTGAGATTTACTGGGTGATATGAATATTTTAGTGTTTCATTTAGTCAACCACTTCAGACTTTTCTTTAGATAAACTGGAATTTCTCACCTGAAGAAATTGTATAATCTGAAAACAAAAGCAGGTTACTTGCAGTTTGTAAGATTAATCAGTCATCACTGGTATCAGTAAAAAGCTTAGGAAGGTTGAGGCAGAAATACATGAAGATATTCAGAAGAATCTTAGCCAGTTTAATTTAGTAACCTAAACGAGTGTTATTTCAAAGCCTTTTGGGCATGGATATTACATGTGCATTTTTTTCCTACAAAACTTGAAAGAAAAGTAGTCATCTCTTTTTACTTATTTTTTCCCTGCCATTTTTAAAATGGCAGGAAGTTACTTGCAGTTGTCTTGGAAGTGAATTCTTGCTAAATGGTTAGAAATAGCTACTCTTAAGTGTTTTCAAAGTAGCATTAAGCCAAAGATTTTTCTGCCTTCATACTGATGACGTTACAGACCAAAGGAGTTGAACTGAAGCCCAGTTTATGCAACTGATGATAGTATTGTCAGAAAGCAGCACTCCTGTCTTCATCTTCAGCATTTTTTGAAGACAGAAAACTGTAATTTGGAAAAGTGAACAGAATGATTCTGTGTTTTCCAGCAAATGGTTCTTTATGAAAACAGGTGGTCAGCTGTTAATACTAAGAGACAACATACAAAATTATTCACAAACATGAAATTTAGGATGCAAAATTCTGTGTCTTTGAGAAGAAAGCTGACCTGCCTTGGGCTGACCTTGTTATAATAGAATATGTTTTTCCAATGTCCAATATGTTTTTCCAATGTCCTTGTCTTTCTCTAAGGTAGATGCTCACCTGAGGCACCACTGCATTTTATTTGGTAGAAAAAAAATCTAATTTAGTTTCTATTGATTTTACTCAGTTAATAAGGTCATATATAAAACTGTAGGAATGACTGGGTTTCCATTCTGTAGCTTAATACTAATGCACCACTAATGGCACTGATCTCAATTGAATGGTAGAAGTTTGTTATATTCAACAAAAACAAAAAAAAAAAACCCCGAAGCTGAAGCAGGGAGATTGGGTCTTACAGACTGCACAGCTTCATAGCAGTGAACATAAGAACTTGATCTAGAGGAGATGTCTCCTGGCTGTCTCTGTGCAGCCTACCCTGCCCAAGTCATCCCAACATCAAAGAGAGTTGCTAAATCCTCTGCAGCAGGAGAGGGAGGGAGCTGAATCCGTGGCTGGGGAGGTGATGCTCAAGGTGTCAGTGCAAGTGCTGCCAGGCTGGGAGGGCTCAGGGACACACAGAGGGAATGTTCTGCAGACCTCAGGAGGAGCTTCTCCTCTCTGTGAGGGGCAGTCCCTGGTGAGTGCAACCCCCTCCCAGCTGGTTCCCTTACCTAAGGAGTGGGGCTTTGTGCAGTGGGCTCCTTATCTCGTGGCTTGCAGAGAGGTAACCCTGTGAGGCTGTGGTGAGGAGGATGTGCTTTCTCCGAGGACTCCTTGGGCATCCCTTGATCC
>VYZP01067412.1:97095-127323 GCA_013400635.1 Hypocryptadius cinnamomeus
CATCCTGTGAAGAAACAACCCCTTGGCAACATTGGTGTTGCGCTATAACCATCTTGCTGTGTGGAGGTTCCTGGCAGAGATGTCCAGGTGGTGCCTGGAGCATGGGGATTCAGCGTGGAATACTGGAGCATGGTGCTGCATTGCTGGAGCCTCTGGAAAAAGCTCTTCAATAGCCTGTGAAACCTGGTGGGTCAATGTGCAAGCTACAGCCTTACGTAAGAGTGCAGTTACAGAGTTAGCTGCAGATAAGGGGTGACTGAGATATGCTGACTTTTGTTATTCAATAATTGATGCTTTGCTGAAAGGAGTTGGATTTGAGTCTGTTGGATCAGCTGTGCTCATAGCCTGAGGGTGGAACTTTTGACAGTTCCAGTCCTGTTTGGACCAGTTGCAGTTGGTCTTTTTATCCAGGACCTGGTCCACTATATGGAGAGTTATGGAGTTATCTCTGTTGCCTAATGTCTGCATATGATAAGTTTGGTTACATGAGACTGGCAAAAAAAGAAGGAAAGAAGTTCTGGTAGCTTTCTAAGAAAGGCACTCAGCTCTTTGCAAGAGGAAGCTCTCTTTGATATATGATATCCTGGAGTGTTAAATGTGAGCCCAACCTTGCGGCAAAAAGAGCTGCATTATTTTTTAACCCAAAGATATTTGGAGAGTTTTCAGTGAGGCCTGGCCTTTGTTTCTAAGTATTTATATAATCTACATTGCCTGGAATATTGATAGTTACATGCAGTTTTACAAGGGGGTGTGTTTAACATCTAATGTAACAGCAGTACTTGTGTAGGGCTGTCACTTCTTTGTCACACGCTTGTTTACATTCACAGGTCTGACAAGTCTTTCATCCTGGTTTGTATTTCTGCTGTTTCCCATGCATCGTGGCCAAGCAGTGGGTTTGTCACTGCCGCCTTGCCTGTGTAATGGTGCTGCTGAGGTGTCTGAACTGTGCACACATCAAGTCTCTGACTGAATTTCCATAGCTCTCGCTGCGTTGGTGCAGCCTGGGGGGTTACATAGCTCTCCATGTATTTATGGGTATGGAAATAATCTCTGTTAGTAGAAGCTGGTGTTGACACTCATTCATGGGGAATTCTATTAGCAAAACTGATAGGGCAAAATAAGGAGAGGAGCATCAACAACTGTACCTACAACACTCACTGATGAACAGATGCAGCTTTTGCCACCTAAATTTAGCAGTGCAAACTCCTAACACAAGTTATGGAAGAATAGCAGCCGTTTGTTCACTCCTTCCTAGATGTGTTTGCCATGGAGCATCTGTGTTAGCAAAGCCAAATTCTGGCACATTATCAGAATACTGATTTTTCTCAAAAATAACGATTACCTTATCACGCTGTTGTGAGGTCATTATTGATTTGGGTGATAACTTCTTCAGGGATGTAAATCAAGCCAGGCTGTAAGAGTAGCAGCTGTCAGCTTTTGAGAGCTCCCATAATGCCAGGGCATTGCTTTTTCTGCAGAAGCAAAGGCAGCCATGGAAGAGCCTCTGCTACTTGCAATGAGATTCCTCTTTTCAGGAGTGTGGGTCAAGGCTGCCTCTTTTCTCGTGCAGGGAAGTTGTGCTGTTGGGAGTGTAGGTTCCCTTGGCAAGCAGCTGTGCTCCTGGGCTGGAGGAAAGCAAGCTGGGAGTTATGATGATCCAAGACTGGCCCTCTCTTCCCCAGCATGTGCAACACAGAGCATCTCAGCCTGGAAATGAAAACAGAACAGGGAAGTGGTTGTACCATTTTCCAGATGCCTGGGTCTCTCTAGTTGTCGTTGGGGTTTTTTTCTGAAGAGTAACATGGCCTTCATGGTGATAGTCATCACACTTAACTTGTTTAGCCTATCTCTCAGTCAAATTAAACTGTGCCACTTGTTGATTGCTAAACTCTGCTAACAGGTATGTAACATAGGAGAAAACAATTGAGAACAGAAGCTGGAGGTTTTTTTCTGGTAGTTAAACATGCAGGAGCTTTCACCAATGAAGATTTTACATCTAGATAATCCTTTGCAGTTACCTTGCTGTTACAAAACAGCTGCTTGGCAGTGGCGTGGCCTGTCTTCTCAGACTGGAGCTCAGAAATGAGTGGGCAATCTGTGGCTGGAAAGAGGAGATGGCAATTTGGTTTTGAAAAGCTAAACTGGAGAGCTCTCAGTTAATGGGATTACAATGAAAAATTTTGATTTGCTGTGCACATAGTCAATCTAGAGATTTATTAACGTGGTCATATTGTGGTTTAAGACTGGTCACTCATGGATCGTTCCCCTCAGGCTGTAGATGTGCTCACAGGAATGTAATGACAGGAGCTGTTTACCCATAGAGAGATATGCTGCACTACCTTAATCTTTTACCTTTTGGGATCTTATCAGACAAATTATCAGGTTCTCAAAATGATAACAAATCTGGCATATTGTCAGAGGTGGTGCCAGTTTCTTTGGCTCTGACAACCTGAACACGTGGGGTGACAAATGGCTTGAGAAAGAAACACTTGGGTGCTCTCCTGCCCATACCCACTCTTCCTCTGGGTGCTTGCAAGGTGCTACATCACAGAGCTGCTTCAGACCTGCTTTGTGTCCCAGGGTTTACTTTTCCAGTTTAGCATGCTATTGTTTGAAATGTCAGCCACCTCCGGCCTTACCCTGCCTAAGTTGTAAAGTTTTCTCTCCCTCTCTTCGCTTGGCTCGGGAGGCGGGGAGGTTTTGGGGCCATTCCAGGGCTTTTCTGAAGCTGCTTTTTCCACTGTCAGGCAGGGTCTGGCACTGAGTCAGCCACTGCTTCCTGGTTCTCACCCTTCCCTTGCAGGCAGACGGATGACCTGCCTTAAGGGAGTGACCTTTCTTGGAAGGTGAAATGGAGAACATAAATTAAATGCTGACCATTAACATTAGCCACATACATACTTACAAACACATTAATCCTGTGTTAACAGTCCCCAGTGCAGTGTTCATTGGTCAGCTAGTTATTGTTTGTGCAGTGCTTGGAAGATGACAGCAATATGTATATTTCTCTAATCATTACAGATTAGCATATTACACCAAGGCAGAAATTTTACTGAGATAATTTATCCATATTCTGATGAAAGAGGTGTGTGTTTATTAGGAGAGCTCAGTGAGGCACAGAACATATTTGTTACAGTTTTGAAGAGGAAAAATTTGATAACTGAGCAGGAATCTTACTAGCCACATCTTGCCCTGTGCTGAGGAGGAATGAAGTTATTATTTGCCTGCCTTCCTCTGTAGGTTGTAATGTGAACTGACTTTTCTTCCTGCCCTGGTTCTTCTCTGGAAGGCTCCTCTCATTTTATAGAAGAGGATTCACTTGATTGCCACCAGTTTTATCTTGCCCAAGCATCTGTGGAAGAGGATGAAGGAAGACACTATTTAAGTATCTGGATGCATCTTGGGCTGCTCAGGAAATAAATAAGTACCTTACCTGTCTCTACATATGATCAAGGGGAATTTGACCCACACCTCTTGACATTCACTAGGGCTGAAGGAATTCCACCTTGAGGTGTGAATTTCCTGTTCCTTCCTTAACCTTGCTCTTCCTATTTCTGATCTCTTCTGCCCCCTCCATTTAGTCTTCACTGTTTGAACTGTTTCCCTGGTGCCATGCTTAACTTGATCTGAGTTCATGCTTTGCATAACTAGGTGGGAGAGAAAATATGATCTGACAATAATAGCAGGCAGGCTTTTTGGAGTTACCAGTGTGTGTGTAACCATTAACTTAAGGAGAAGCTCACTTGGGTCTAAGATAACTCTCCTTGCACAGACACAAAATCTAAACACTAAGTCATGTGAAAGAAGAGCGTGTGTCTAGAACCATGTTCCTGATCTTACCAGTGCTTCTCTTCATAGAGACATTACACTTGGATGGACAGTTGCTGTCTTCTGGGCTGCCTGTGTGGTTGGGAAGGGATGGGAGGAACCAAGAGAGTGGCTGACCTTGCAGTCAAGGTCTCTATTAATTGCTTCTTTCAAAGCAGTGTGTTCCAGTTGGGCATTTAAGTGCTTCCTCTGACTGTGGGCTGCTCTCTTTCTCAGCTGCAGGGGAGTGATTTCTACCTTAGAGGCCTTCAAAATCATCCCTTTCTCTTCATTAATCAAGGACCTAATCAGATTATAGGGATCTAAATGGGCTTCAAGCACTAAGTTTTTAAGTTCTGTGGAAATTTTTTCCACTCTTTAACATATGATAACATGCAGACTAATTTAAGTTAATGGCATAATACTTCTCTCAGGAGATAATTTTCTAATTGATCTTATTGCTGGTAACATTATCTGTGGACGGTTAGTATCTGATGGGATCCCTTTGCTCCTGCTTGGTGAAGAGATGAAGCCTCCCAGGGCAGCTGCATTCCACAAGCAGCTGAGTTGCTGGGAATCCCTGTGGGGCCCCAAAAAATTCTTAACTCTCTTGTTTTTTAAATAATGTTTTTCAGTCATTTTACATGGCTTTGATGGTAGAATGTGAGTGATGGAAAAAAATACCTGAGTCACTTCATGCTGTTCTTTTTCGTCATGTTATGATATTTGAAACTTTGCAATTTGGTTGATTTTAGCTGTCATGAAGATACATTTCCCATGGATGCTTTAGACTTGAGAATACTTGTACTTTGCTGAAATTTTTAGGGAACAATAATAAATAGTCTTTGCATGTGAACTTGTATCAAGGGACAGAGATATTAATCTCTTGGGGAAATCATAGATGTTTTGCTTTCTGGATGAATTTCAATTAATTTCTTGTGGTCTCACATGTATTTTTATCTTCTTTTTGTAAGCTCTCTGTCTCTTTTTTATTCTTTGCTTTACAGCCGTGTGCCTTTGCTTTCCCCAAAGTTTCATCTGCTTTTTTTTAATTGTCTCTAATGGGATATTCAGTATATCTCACACTCTCAGCCCAGCTTGGTTCTGTATCTTAGGAAACTCCTTTATCTTCTCTCAGGTTGCAGGTTGGTAATGTAATGTCCCTTGCAATCTGCTGGAGGTTTCCACTCTTTTCTTGTAATTTTTCTTCCTGTCCCTTTCAGTGTCTTACAGGATTTTTGTACTGTTAATTATCTTGTAGTTGGCTGAGGCTAAAGAAAATGAGGGGTTTTTTTCAGGCATTGTTTATCTCTACCTTGAGTTCCAGCAGTGCCCTGTGCCAAATATGATGTGTATTTATAAAGGTTACCTTTTTCCCAGCAGTAAGTCAGTATCTGTAGGAAGAAAAAGGAGCTCAGCAAGATGCAGGTGATTTTCCTCAACTTGGCTGCTCCATGGAAATACTTTATGCCTGTATGCTTTCTTCTGAGATGAAAGGCTGTATAGCAAAAGTAAAGGTGTGGGAAAAGGACTTAAATCCATGTGTGTTACTTTTTTTCTGAGAGAGGAATGTGAAGGTAGTGGATATGTTGCTTCATGGTGAGTTGAGCTTACTTTTTGTTTTTCCTTGCTTAATATGTGAGGAAATAAGAGAATAATTCTCTGTCAGGCATGAATTAGCAAACTGGGTCATGCTGCTTTCAAAATTTAGAAGTGGTAAATCCATGGGGAAGGGATTCTGGAACAAGTGACATTGAAGTAGTGAGCACTTTTGTAGAAGAGCTATGTGTGAAAGAAAGATTGTTTGGACTTACCATTCTCTTGTCACTTCATGTCTCTTGTCAGGGTAATCATGAAAATGGACCTTCCTGAAATCATAGATGACAGTTCTAAGTCATTACAAGATGGTAGTACGTGGACATCTTAACTGAGAGCTGACTTTCTCTTGCAAAGTTTCCATCTTAGGAGACAGCTTTTCAAAAGCATGCACTCAGAGATAGGCGTTTCTTGTGTTTGCAAATGGTTAATTTGCCAGTGTTCTCCCCAGTAGATTGTGGATCTGAGTTGTTGTTTGTGACCTTGGAAGCCTGCTCATAGTAAGCCAGTAGGTAAGAAGATGCAGAGATCCCTCAGTCTGAGGGATTGACATCAAAATGTCAATATGGAAGATTTTGGTTGCCGTTCAGATCCACTGGCCTACATGCAGAAGCTGTTGCCTCTGGTTTTTCCAGTCTTATTCAAATGAACTCATTTTGTATCTTCCTTTTTCTGATACCAGTTCCTGATTCTCATTTCTCTAGAAGTCTCACTTTGGTTTTCAGAAACAAATGAAGGCAGTCAGTCCAGTCTTAACTTGCAAATCAGCTCTAACAACAAACTAAGCTGAACATCTTCCACTTGAATTCAGTGTTCTTGCTTCTACTTGTGCTATAAGGTTAGTAAATTTTCAATCAATATTAGTTTTGTCAGTCCAATACTGCTTATTGACCATTCCCCCCACCAATACTGATCTCTTCTTTTTTAATTGTCTTCCTCTATTTTTGCCTTCTTTAATTTTTTATCTGAGTAATCTCTTTTGGAAAGGAGATTTTTCTTGTCCCCTTGCTGCGCATTTCTCTTCTTGTGAACTATGCCTCCTGTGTTTTGTGTGTAGGCATTCATTGCTGTAAGCTGCTCTTTGAGATCCAGAGGCAGATACAGGACCAATTCAAGGGGAGCAAGTAAAGGTTTAAACTCTTCTGTTTGTGTTGTGTTATGTGGTGGGACAATCCCACATGGTGGTTAGAGAGGAATTAAGTGCATGATCCCCAGTGCTGCAACAGCTCCTTTCCAGCTGTCCATATTTCTTCTCTGTAGGACTTTGAGATGAGCTGTGTGTAGCTTCCTAAGGCTGGAATGGACACTAAAGAATTATCTAAAATAATGGTATTCTGCAAGATGTCCAGTGTAGGATATAAAATACTTGCTTTTTAAATAACAACACTTACCATACAGTTATTTTGAAATGCTTGACGCCATTTACACTTTCTTGCAGCAAGCATCCATGCAGGGGGATGTTGCCAGTATGTAGAATAAAAGTCTCTGTGGATGGGCAGAACAATGTGAGGGTTAGGTTTCACTTTGATTAGAAAAGCAAACGGTTGGTTTGGAGTCAAGTGAAGCTTTTTCCCCTCCTTCTCCCTCTAGGTGGTCGCTGTTAGTCTCACATTTCTTTGGATTTTATAACAGAGAAAAAAAAGTATTCTTTTTTTTCCAATTGGCCATGCATTCTCAAAATACACAGTATTTTGGATGAAAAGTGGATTTGGTTTGACTTTCTTTTGCCTTCTGGGGATGCTGCCCTGACAATTAAGCTAATAAGAACTAATCTTTAGCAGTTCTATCATGCACAAAGGAGATGAGAGCAGGAAAGATTGGGCCTTGAAGAGCAGTTTTGTCAGTGATGCTGATGAGGGTCAGAGTTTGGTGCCTGAACCTAAAGCCAGGCGTTGTAGGTGGCTCGTGCTGATGCTGCTGCCAGCAGCACAAGTTTGACACGGAGGCAGCTCCTGCAGGTGAGCCCTGTCACTTTTGGGTGGTTTTGTTCCTGTTGAATAAAGCAAAAGAGAAGTGTAGAGATGTTTAAGGGGCTGGAAGTACAGACTCAAGTGGGCTCAGTGGGCATCTGTGGGGCTGTGGGTGTGCAGTGGGCAGCAGCAAAGCTGGGAGCCTGTGCCTGGGTGTACCTCCCATGGGCTCAGCCAGTGCTCCCTGCTGGGACACACTGGGGATTGCTCAGCCAGTGCTGGGACACACTGGGGATTGCTCAGCCAGTGCTCACTGCTGGGACACCCTGGGGATTGCTCAGCAGCCACTGCTGGGACACACTGGGGATTGCTCAGCAGCCAGTGCTGGGACACACTGGGGATTGCTCAGCAGCCAGTGCTGGGACACACTGGGGATTGCTCAGCCAGTGCTCACTGCTGGGACACACTGGGGATTGCTCAGCAGCCTGTGCTCACCACTGGTGGCTGAATCTCTGGTTTCCCATTGCCAGCTCTGCTGCCTCTCTCCAGGAGAGCTCTGGCAGCACTTCTGCTGTCACAGCAGGCTGACAGGCAGTGTGGTGCTGGCTTCCACAAGATCTTTTTTGCTGAAGAGGTTGAAGCCTCTTTCATTGTTTTCATGGCTCTTTGGGAAAGTGGATTCTGACAAGTGTGGCATAAATCTGCCCCCAGCATGCCAGCCTGGTGATAGTCCTCCTTGCATTGGTAGGAAATACCTCTCTCCTGCCTTTCCCTTAGATATGTCTGTTGAGGATGCTGATACAGCCTGTGAACTGGCACTGTGACTGAATTGTACTGACTTTTGTGGTATAAACCTGTCAGATTTAATTTAAGGATATTCTAGTTAATAACTCCCCATGTGAGTGTGCCTATTTACAGAAGTATAAATGGTTAAGGCTCTCTTGTGACATGGAGCTAGGGAAGCTGCTGATTTTAATAATATGTTTTTTATTAAGTTCTCTCAGAAAAAAAGGGTTTTTTCTCTTTCGTCTTTAGTAATAGAATGAGTATGGCCTTGTGTTCTTGTATAATTAAAAAAAAGAAAACTAGAGATAGTCTATGGAGATTTAATTCTCTGTGCTTGTAAGAAGTGCAGAGTACTTAGTAACAGTGTCATGTTCTCACTGTCTAAAGTCAAGTTCAATCGCGATATGCATACATGGTGTGGATTGTGTATGTATTTTAAGTAATATATGTGTATTTCAACTAAATTTTCAGATTAAAGTTATCAGGTAGTCTTTATAATGTGGTATATTTTAGCTTTTCAAACCCCAGTGTGACCATTTTTCAGGATAATGTGTTTATTCGGTTCAATCACTGCTGGTTTTGGTACAACGTGTACCAAAGCTCACCTTTTAAATCCAAAGTTCATTGAAAGAATTGTTGGTTGGTTTGTTTTTTGGTTTGGATTTTTTGTTTTTGTCTGGAAGTATTTTTATTCTTTTCTTTTTAAACCCTTTTTTTTTTTGTTTAGTTAGAGTGCTCCTTGAGGAGGAGGGTTAATGGAGGTATGCACTGCTGACTGCAGGAGATGGATTGATTTCTGAAAGCAAGTGAAAATGCCTGAAATGCTTCAGCCTTTTTTTTTTTTTTTCTGGTTTCCTGATCTTTAATCCTGAAGGAAAAGGAAAAAATGAAATTAAAACCAGCCTTACAGAGAGCTCTTGTGCAATGATGATGGGGTTTGTGTTTTGTCTCTTCTAGTGGTGATAAGAAATGAGTTCAAAGATACTGAAAGAATGAAATTCTTTGGCCTTTTCATGAGTAAAAGCATTAGTGAGGTTAAAGTATGAAATGAGGAGAAAAGTGGTGAGCTAAAAGTTGTGTAAGCTTGTTGCACTGTTAAAAGAACCTCCTATAATCTTCATGCCTTCTGAATCACTTAGTAACATGTACTATACTACATGCTTGGGTTCTTTTAAATATAACAGGACATGTTATTAACTCTCTGTGTTGCGAAGGCCACAGTGCTTATGTTTATATTTTCCTGTAGGATGCAAGGTTCTGCAAAGTGTAGTCTTCCCTTTGTACAGCATTGCAGGGTTTGTTAATACATATTTCTCATTCTGAAATTCCATGTAACTTAATGAACTTTGACAGGACGGACTCAAGGCTGTATTGATATCACAGCTCCACAGAGAGAGATGACTGTCAGATCAGATATCTGGCTCGATTACAAATTGGTTTAAAATTTTATCTTTTGCTCCAATCTGGCAGAAGCTAAACTGATAGATACCAATCCCAACCTGACAAGAATGTGACTGCACAGAGATGGATCAGTGATTTAACTAACGCACTCTCTGGCTCAGGGGAGGGTGGAAATTAGGGTGAAGCTTTTTTGTTGCTGCTTCTTGCTTTTTCTTTTTTGGTGAACTACTGTGGCTCCAGATGTGCAGGAGCAGACAGGATGGTGGGTTCATGGGGTACCTGGGCAGGTGGGATTCCCCTGCAAGTTGGGGTCACTTGGGTTGGCTGGGATTTCTAGGATGCTGAGGCTGCTCAGGTGGTTCAGTTGTTCCCCCACGTGCAGTTGTGCAGATTGAGCTGGCTTGGCAGGCTGGGCTGCTGGGGAAACCACACAGCCTGAGGTTCACATCAGCTGCTGCTGGAGGGCCATGATGAGTGTGTGCTGGGGAGGTGGTAGGCTCTGCATCTGTGGCTGTTGGTTGGCAGTGTAGGCAGCAGCTACTGAGTCACAGCCATTGGATGAATGCAGAGCTGGAGAAAGGCACGGATTATGTTGTGTTCTTGCTGTACATTTAGCAAATGTAGACTCTGGTGGCAGGTGTTGACTCTTAAGGACAGTGCCTGTTATGCTGTCTGAATTATATAATAAAAGTCTTGGACCACATTTTGTCTTCCCTGTGATTTTGTGGTCTGCATCTTTTTGAACCACAAAAGAACAGTATAATATTTTCCAAAATGGGGGTCTTATTATTTTATGAATATACTCTCTTCCTCAATTGGCAGGAGGATATAATAGAAGCATAATAGTGACAGGACAAGGAGTAATGGCTTTAAACTGAAAGAGAGTAGGTTTAAATTAGATATTGGAAAGAAATCCTTTACTTTAAGGGTGTTGAGGCTCTGAAACACTTGCTCAGAGAAGCTGGTTTGAAGAAGCTGTGGATGTCCCAACCCTGAAAGTGTTCACAGCCAGGTTCAGTGTGGCAGTCTGGTCTAGTGGGAGGTATTCCTGCCCATGGGTTAGAAATAGATGATCTTTAAGGTTCCTTTCAACCCAAACCAGTTTATGATTCTATGATAACAGAAGCATGCCAGATGCTTACCCTCGTGAGGTGTTTCAGGGGAAAGTGAACTTACAGTACAGTGTCATATCTGCCCATGTAGCATAAGGCTTCATACATTGTCTTTCCTTCTGTATGAATTCAAGCTATGGAGCATCCAGGAAAGAAGTTTCTTTTGCTTTCTCCTATCTATGTACCCATGAGGGTACTGAGGCATTTAATTTTTCAGGTGTCTTGACACAGCACTTTTCCATGTTTGGCATTTGGGTTTTTGTGTAACAAATGTAAGCACTGGTGCTGTAGCAGTCTGCCTCTTTATACAGATTCACAGGCAGTCAGTGAATGCCAGGCTGTCTGTGGTGGAGATTTTGTGTGTACTGAGAAATCAGAAGAAATTTAAATGTCACCTCAGGTCTCAGCAGGCTCTGCTAGCATTTCAGAGGTGTTATTACCTTCCAAGGAAGTTATTCCTTCATCCAGTGAAGAAAAGGATTCAGTGATAATCCACAGGTGTGTTAGCATGGTATTTTTCCTTGCCTGAGAGCAGATGGCAAAGCCAAGCATTGTGTTGATAATTCTGCTATGCTCTGAGTCAGTTGTAACACCTAGGATGGCATCATTTCCTAGAGAAGGTTTTCAGTATCCTTTGGTGCTGAACAGCCCTATAAGAAGACAGAACAATTTAAGTAAAATAATTCCATGAAAAAAAGTGTCGGACTTGGTGTGTCAAAACTTTAAAAGTTTGATTAATTTCTGGTAATTGGAAGATGCAAATGTTCAATTGACAAGGTCTACTAGCATGTCTTTTCAGGTGAGTCTGGAAGCCAGAAATTTCTAGTTTAGAGTTGCCTAGATGGAGATACTGGGCCAATGTCATAACGCTTGTGAAATTCTGAATTTGCCAGGTGAAAATGCAGACGAGACATTGTGGTAAACTTTTTTTTTTATTTTTCCCCAAGAGAACAGAGCCTCCTGCTGTAACACATTTTGAATGTTTTGTTATGGGTCTCATGAACTGAAACTAAATTTTTAAACTGTTACCATTTCATGAGAATGAAAACCCTGTGTTTCCAGTTCTGCTTTGACTTTGGCACTGCAATCCACAAGGCTAAAACTTAAAGCCATCTGGTCTTAGAGGAATGGGAAATATTTTTGTACTAGCTAAAACACTAAAGCAGGAAAAAACCCCAGATATCATAGTTTCCAAAATCTGCAGTTTTCTTTTCCTAATGTAATGATCAAGTTTCTGTTATGCAGATAACCTTTTCCAAATACTCAACTCTTCTGAACGTTCTGATTAAGTACAGGGGAAAAAAAAATCCTTGAAACTGGACAAGATTTTTGTGGTTTTTTTCCCCTTTCATTTAAAGGATATAATGGACTTCTGTGAATATGAAGCTGCCTGAATAAAAATGTATGACCATCTCCCATTTTTAGGCAAATTTCTTTGTCATAAAATACAAAACCCAGAGAATTTAATTTACTGTGTAAACTTCCATGTTCAAAACAATTTCTGGGCTGATAAACCAGGGCAATAACCAGGATATTCTTTATGGTTGGTGTGTTTTCATCTTCCAAACTTGTTTTAAAATGGATTGTCTCTGTCTGAAGATCCAGTGAGTCAGGTTCACTTTGCTGTGCTCTGGTTTTATATCACTGGAAGCTGTTTGAGACTGATGTAACTCAATGAATCACTGTCTTCATGCTGCCAGCTATTCTAAAGTGTGTCAGAAGGATTAAAATATTTTACATTGCAGCTGAAATTGATGAAACCAGGTTGTGTTGGATGGTGGTAGCTAGGAAAGTAAACTGTAAGATGCATTTTGTTTACCTTGGTGTTATGAAGTAAAATTATTCTGAAGTAACATAGCTTTTGGCCTGGCTCTTGCTGGCAGTCTTTGAGTTCAAATAACCAGTGTGTCTGTGATGAATTTGTCTCACTGAGTTACTGGTCTGCCACTAAGGATAGGATTTTTCAAGCATGAGCTCTCTCATCTGCCAGTTAAACATATAAGGCAATTGTCTTGTACCTCACTACAGTCAACACTGTGAGCACCTCTTTAGGTCAAAGGATGGCAGGATAAGTGAGATGATGTGCAAAATAGCTCAGCCTTACGAAACACAACCTACATCTGTGATCCAAGAGATTAATTGCATAAAATAGATAGCAAAACTTCTCAAACTAAGCATGTACTTAAATGTTTTGCTGACTGGCAAATTTGCCTTCTGTCTGAAGTCATTAGGAGCTTATTTTTACATGAAGCATTTGCAGTCAAAACAGTGTTGCTATCTCTGCTTCATTTCTATGGAAAGATTAAAAAAATTGCAGGAGTTTGGAAAAGAAATCTTGCCCTTTGGCCTGGGATGGCTGCCAATTCTGTCACATCATGCCATTCCAGGTATCAGGAGAGCAAGTTTGCATTTGCAGGACTAAACTTTACCATGTGCTGTTCGTGGGGAGTTTGGGAGCCTTCTGAAAGCAGTGATGGCACAGGGCTGGTAAATGCCATGTGCTCCCTCTGAGGCCAAGGTGGGTGTCTCTTTGTTACCACTCCCCAACACCTCCAGAGCACCTGTGTGTGTGTGTTGGTGTGTGTTGGTGTGTGTCGGTGTTTGTTGGTGTGTGTTGTGTGTGTTGTGTGTGGTGTGTGTGTGTGTGTGTGTGTGCTGCTGAGCTGTGGCTCTCCTCCATCTCCCTGACCACTGGCTGAACTGGCTGTCTGGAGGAGCCCTGGGGGCTTAGAGGGACCCTTGATCTGAAGGAAGGGGTCCTTCCCTGCACCACAAGTAAACAGCTCTCAGCACCAGGGCTTCTGCCTTGCCCAGCACTCATTGAGTGGCACTCAATAATCAGACAAGGCTTTCATTCCCAAGAGGTCTGCTAAAATCAGAGTGCTTTGTCTACAGACCAGCTTTATTCTCTCATTTGGAATTTCCACTTTATAGTTCTGTATAGGTGTGGTTGATGTTGCATCAGAAAGTAGGAAGAGTATTCACTGTGAAGCTTAACAGCACTGAATTGCTGTTGTAGTCACAATGTGACTCTTATTACCCACTGGGGTAGCAAATGTTGCATCAAGGAGGCAAGTGGTCAACATTCATCCCTTTGTATTTTTCAAATTTTAGTATCTGTGACAAGAGGGGGGGAAATACTGATTTGCTTATCATTATCAGAAGAAAACAATGGTCATATATTAGCATCTGAATTAAAATAAACAATCTGTAGATATCAAGGACAGATTTTCTGCGGTCAATTTGGAAACTCTGTTCATTAATTATTAAGTATTTAATGAGAACAGCAAACTGATGATAAAATTGGACTTTGGAATTTTATCTTTAGACAGAATGCAAATGCTTGAACTTTTTTTGGTTTTGGTCCCCATTGTTTTTGCAATCTCTGAGGGCAGTTCCCTTTAATTTTGAAGCCCTGTTCATGAGTACCAAGAGCAAAAGGACTAAATGTCATTTAAAAGTAATGTAGCAATGCTTGCCAGCAGCACAGCTTTAGTAGATTCTGAGACAGGAATGTGGGAGCAGTCATAGCCTTAAAAAAACAACAATAAGCTTTAGCAAATGGAGAATCTGCAAAAATATTTGAGAACTGTGCATGATCTCTTCTTACTGTGTTGAGTTTTTGCTCTCAAGATTTTTTGTGGGTTGGGTTTACTATCTTTTTCTTAGGAAACCTCTCAGAAGACTTTTTTAAAAAATTGATAAAAATATTTACTTAAGAGCTGCCTTGAAGACCACTCCCTCACTAGAGTTAATTTTTTTTTTTCTCCTTGGCTGTTTTTTCTATCTGGCTGTTTTATCTATCTTAATGTAACTTAGTTCACGATCATAGCATTTTGTGCCAAATTCTCATAGCGTTTATTATTCTAATGGTGTGGTGCATTTGCCTTGCTGAAAGTATTGGCTGAAGTGACCTCTGCTCAGAAGTGTGCATCAGAGTTAAGGAGGTCATGCCTTCAATGTGCTGCTATGAGCAGAGCTAAGAATCTGGGTGGAGTTGATATTTCCACAGCAGGAATTTGTCCCGTTCTCATAGTTTTGAGAAATAATAGGTTTCCAACAAAAAGATTTCACAGCTTCAGGATTTAGTATTGGAGGAGGAAGAGGATTAGTATCCATTTGCACATAGTTTTGAGTGATCACAGAACTGTCACCCATGCCTTACCCAGAGAGTGAGCACCCAGATCTCCCTACAGGAAGCATCCTTGCTCTCCCCAGTGGAGAAGAGTGGATGGGTGAATTCCTGCATTTGGATCTCATTCTGAAGGGCTTTCCATTTCCCAGCACTTAGTGACTTCATGCCTTTACAAATAAGGCTTTGAGGTCGTCCATCATTCACATTGTCACAGCTGGGAGCTGAAGAGAAGTAAGGTATTTTGCTTTTCTTGCAATAAGCCAATTTAGGTCATGTTCTGTGCTAGTAGTGCTATACCAGGTCATGAAAATAAGCTTAACTCTGTGGTTTGATAATATTCAGAAATAATTTCAGGAATCAAAATTTCCATTTTTATGTATAAAGCTCCTGGCTTCTCAGGTATTTAGGTATGTATTTTGTGAGCTAGACATAATGTTTCTGCTGTCCTGGTGTGAAGTTTCAGGACAAAAGTATTCATGGTTTTCACGGTGATGAAAGTTAGGCTAATACACTAATTTTTAAAGTAATTTTAAAAAAATTATTATATTACTCAAGCTTTCAATATTTTTATATTATTAACATTATTAAAGTCTCAGTAAGGAAGAACATTGCAGAAATGCTGAGTAAGGCACAGTAGATTACAGATGTTTTTTCACACAATGAAAAATAAAATGCAATAGTAGTGTAAAACAACCCAAATATTTTCTATGCCATAAAATTTCTATCCTGTGAGAATTCTTTAATTAGAAGCTAATGTTAATGTTTTGCATTAGGTAGGAGTTGAACAGTGGTTTGATTGGATAGTCATTAGCTGAGGTAGAATGCTTAGCATTAACTGAACAGAAAATCACAAGTACTGTTTCAGCTGGCACAACCAACCTCTATCGAAAATCCTTATGCAGCCTGAACTTCCTGCTCTGCACAACTTACACAGAGCCTGTTAGTGGTTTATTGTGGAGATGAGAATATCCCTTCTGCTATTGCTTTTCAAGGAGTAATGGGATCACCTTCTGCCAAAGAGTGAGGGGAGTAGCTCCTTTCCTTTGGAAAGATAATTTTCTCTGGGCTAAAGGAAAAAGATTAAATAGGCTGCAAAAGCTCCTTCTTAGCCTTCTCAAGGTAGGAAAATAAATCTGGTAGATTATAGGTCTCCTTTTCTTCATTTGCTGTTCCAAAGTTGAGGAAAATGTCAAACTGTTCTCTTGTCCCAGGAGAACCAGGAGAGAGGGGCTTGGAAACAGTGGAATCTGCTCTTAGTAACTGGTATACTGTAGCCATCAGGGAGCCTGTTGTCAGAACAAGTCCTTCATAGGGTTTTTGGTTTGTTTTGTTCTGGAATCAGGAGAATTGTGCAGGAGTGAAAATAGAAAAATATGCTGAGCTGACAAATCTTGTTTAAAATGTGCAATGAAGACAGCACTGTGGCAGCACTTAGCTCTTGCAGAGCTAAGGACTGCCAACAGCAAGTCAAGTGCAACAGAGTGGCCAAAGGAGAAATATCCTTTGTATTTTCAGAGATTTACTGATTTGGCTGTCACGGAAGAGAACAAGTCGTCTTGTGCGTAAGCGCTTGGCCGTGCGATTCCGCTGACTGGTGTGTGCTGGCCAGCAGGTGAAAGAAGTACTTGCTACTGTCTGTAAATAGCACTGGTAGCTTCTGCTTTCTTAGCTGCAGTCTACAACTTCCTATGTAATTTTGGAGAAGCAATCCCAGTGTCTGCTTTGTAAGAAAACAACATTGAATGGTAACGACTGTATAATTCACTGTGACTTGGGATACCTTGAGTCTTCTGGCATTTGACCTTAATCTAGCTGAAGGTTGGGTGAAGTTTGGAGCCAGTTTAAGAAGTTTTAAGCCAGTTTTAGTGTGACCCTATCAGAAGGACTGAGAGTACCTTGGGAAGACTGTCCTAATGTGGGTAAATTGTTAATTATTGTATAGCACTGATATTAATGAGAAATATAGGTTATTTTTTGTTGTGATTTAAAACTGTAGAGTATACACACAAGTTCACTCTTACATGAGTATTTCACGAAGCTTGGGCAGGAAAAATAAACCATAAAATCTATTATAATTTTTTTTTTTGTTTAGGTTTGAAGAATTGACCTGCTCAGTCACAGGCCAGAACCTCTTTCTCTTTTTCATATGCATGCTGAATGTGAGGCAGTAGGCAGCACAGCTCTAATACAACCATGAAGACAGAATTAAGCTAAGAAGATGCTTCTCTCTATGCCACCTTGCTTTACTCTTGACACTAGTGCTTCATGTCTTTTCACTTGATTGCAGAGCATGAGTAACTTTCTTAGAGATACCTCAATGCCATGCCTGCCTTTCTGCCTCCTGTTCTGCTCTCTTGGGCCATGGCTACACAGAGATTGAACCATGTCAGAGAACTTCCTCTGGTGCTCAATCATCTGCACCATCAGTGTATAGAGCGAGCACAGGCCAGGAGTTATTTCTGACAGACCATTTGCACGTGGCCACTCTGCAGGGAGAGGCAGTTTTGTAGTGTGGATTGAGGCTGTTCCCTGCCAGCTGGGTCCCTGCACGAGCCCAGATGTGTCTGGTTTGTGAATATACATTTCAATCTTCGCTTACGGGTTTGTGGTTTTTCTCCAGCACAGCACAGCACTTCAGCTCTGAGTGAGAGAACCTTCTGGTCAACCCTCCATATCAGCACTGATAAGCCGTGGTAGTGGGAACATCACAGGGCTGCTGAAGCTTTGTAGATGGTAGAGCTAAGGCAGCCAACCACAGGTGTGCTTTGACTGGAAAAACACTTTGCAAATACATTCATTTTGGTCCTGTTCAGGAGCTAGCAGATAGTGTCTTTCCATAGCTGCAAGTTAGCAGTGCTAACACAGGTAATGATTGCACTGTGCTGTGTTCCCCTAAATGTAGGGGCAACCCTGGGGGTCATGCACTTTCTGAATATTTATACTTATAAAATATAAGCTTCTGTCAATGATGTACATGAAGCTGTGCTTGCTCTCTAGTCAGGGTTGGCACAGCAGTGACAACCCTGTGACTAAAGCCAACTTCTCTGGGTCTCTACAAGCCCCTTTGGGGACAGTGGGGTCTGTCTCTACCAGTACTTAGGAACCTTCAAAATCTTCAGAGCATGATGCCATACAAACAGAATAGGCAGGAATATTCACTATCACAGTAGAATAAACGAGGTGAGGTTAGGTTTTAACCCACTGGAACCCACTCCACCTTATAAAGGACGATGTAACCTGTATCCTGCATGGCTCTCTTTATGCTCAGGCCCTGTTGGTACCTTTGTATGGAAACTTGTTAAATATACAGCAAATTAAAACAGGTAATATCTTGTTACAGCATGTTACAAGTTTCAGTAGGTGGGGTTTTTGTTGTTGTTTCGAATGTGTTTGCTAGTGCATTAGCAAGGCACAGTGGGAATTTTGTAGGCTGCTCTAGCACACCTAGAGGCATACAGTAACTCAGCCTGGAAATGGGGGACATGGGAGAAAGCTGTAAGGTCTTCCTCCTTCGAATAGCCTTTTTTCCTCTGCTTCTTAACCTGGAACAACTGAGTGTTCTTATTCTGTTTTTACTATTTTGTCAGTTAATTGTTCTAAATGTAAGGTATTTTTCTCTTCAGTTGGTGATGCATGCATACCTATATCTGTAATGCAGACGCACACATATCTGCTTCCACATTTTATGTTGAATTCTTGCAGCTTCTGCAGGGCTCCAGCTGTATCTGTGTTTTGCACTGGTTTCCCTGGGGCTGTTTTACTGGTGAGGCAGAGTCCAAGATTTAGAAAACAGGTCTAGGTCCAGCACAGCACAAAACCCACATGATGGCTTAGATGAATGTTTCTTGGCTTGTGTAGTTTTAAAATCCATGGTGGCTGTCAGCAGAGCCAATAAATTCTCCATCCTTGGCGTTAGACAGCAATGCAGTTCTGTTGGCAAGGTAAATGTCTGCAGTTTGGAGTTTATCATCTGTCCAGAAGGTATGTCTTTATACAGAAGATATCTTTTATATAAAGAAAAGTCTGTGAGGAAGTGTGTAATGTGACCAAGAGTGAAGCAGCAGATTGTGACTGTGTTTACATGAGGACAAATGTGAAGTGATTTAGTAGCCTTATTAATTGAAACTGCAATGAGCAAATCTGGTGGTAAGGTCAGTGGGGAACAAACACTCAGTATGATTTTTTACATTCAAAATGTGGATCCTTAATTATGAAACAAGATACTCAAATAAAAACATGAGGTAACATCCTGATTAATAATGTTTTCTTCAACAGCAGTGTACTACAGAGTGACCTTTCAAGCATTTTGTTAAGAAAAAAAGTCCTGTATTTATTTCAAGCATTTGCTGATTTTATGCCAGCGTAATATAAATCTAGGCAGCTGTAGGTACAGAGATCAGTAGACTATAAAATGCTTTTTTTGCATCATGTTTTAATAAGGGCAGATACATTTTATTTTAATTTAGGTGTTGCAAAGGCAATTCCTGGTGTTGTCCAGAATAGTCTGTATGGCCAGCCCAGAGCTACATTATACAGCAAAACAGTTGTCTGCTGAGAGGCTCTGCTGTTTGATGACAGAAGTGTTAGGGAGCAGGACAGAGTCATCCCTTGGGGCTCAGCCTGGCCAGTGGGATGCAACTTGGACTGCCATTCTCTAGAGTTGCCTCAGATAATTCATCACAGGTGGGTAATTATCCTTAAAGTTTACAAGGCGTAATTATCTTTAAAGTCATACTGCTTCTGGTATACTGTGTGTCCTGTAACACAGGAGGGGTATTAAGCAGAAGATAAATGGCAGTCCTTTTCCCTCCTCATCCTTCTGATTTATTGCTGTATTCTTTTGTGATGTTAAGAGCTGCTTAGTTTGTCATTTGCCTTTGTATTGTACAGCAGTTGTTTTCCTTTTGTGGTAGTCCTGCAGGGCTGAAGGGCAGGAGGGGGAGTAGTTACCACAGAGCAGTAAGACTAGAGAAAAACATGGAAGAAAAATGGGCTAACACAGTTAGAAACCTAAAGTGATGCCAGCTGAGGTTGCCTGTGTGCCTTCAGGACTTTCCCCTCGGCTCATGGCTGAGTCCCAGTGGTGGAGGTGAGTGCTTTTGGTGAGTGCTTTTAGGGGGTGGGACACTGATAGAGCCTTTGGTGGGGTGGGGGACAGCTGTGGCTGCAGCCCCACCTCTGTCAGCTCTCCCCCTGGACAGGATCCTCTTGTCTCCTGCAGGGACAGTGACAAGGTGGTGGGATGGCTGCCTGGCTCATGGCTGAGCTCAGTAACACTTGTCACATACCAGTTCCTGTTGCAAAAGGCGAGGCAAACTCAAATCAGTTGTGTGAGGTGCTATGATGGAAATGATTACCTCTTCTGGAATGTACCCTGCTCTCTTCTCCAGTGAGATAAACGAGCTGGGTCAGTGCCTCTTGCCTCGTCATTCTACCCTCTCCTGCCCTCTTTCTCTCATAATTTTCTGGGAGTTTTTGTCTGGGTAATCTAAGGTTTAAAAAAACTGTTCATCTTGCACGTCTGAAATGATTCTTGCCCCTTCACCCATGGTACAGAAAAAACAAGTAGGCACATTTTCTAAAGGCATCTTCATCAGGATGATGGATGATTCTTAGAATTACTTCTGTAATTACCAGAAAAATTGAAAATAATGAGAACCTGATATGTGCAGTCATGCTTTAACAGTTGGCATCTTAGCCTTTTACCTTAGAGCTGAAGGTTTAGGTGAAGGAGTTCACTCCTCTTTTTTATGCACCTATTTGTATCTAACCAAATAGAACTTGTTGATTCTGTTCAGGTGCAATGGTAGGAAATGATTTAAAAAAACAACCTGAGACTTTTTAGGCTGGTAGAAAATCTTTATTGATTTGGAATACCATATAATAAACTCACAGCCAGACATTTCAGATATCAGAAAATAATATTTCAATGTGCTTTCAAAGGCTGTATAGTGTTTTATTGTATGCTTTTCTGCATGTCCATAAAAGACTGTATGGGAAGGAAAGAGTGAAATTAATTTCCAGAGACAAATGTTTTAGGATACTGGGCATTTTTCCACTGAACATCTCTGTGGAAATCTGGAAAAAAATGTTATTTCAGTTCTCTACAAGAAAACAATGTTCTAACTGCAGTGCTCTTTCCCATCATCAGTAAATTTGAGAAAATTCTTTTGTAATTATTAACTAGCAGTAAAATGGAGCTTTTTTAGGAAAACAATTTAGGAGATTATTTGCTTTTAAACAGTCTTCTTGGAAGTGTGAACTGTGGATGGTATTTGTACTATTGTTTTCTGATTTGCTTTCAGATAGAGGGCAGTTTTAGCCCTTTGGAAAAGATGGGGGAGGAGGACAGTATTAACCGTATCATTGCAATATGTGGATTCTCTGCTCTTTGCACTTCTCTCTGCTACTCTCTGCAGTCCATTGAAACCTGAATGCCTCCTGTATAGGACAGACCAGCAATAGCCAAGTCCCTAATGGACTTGACAGAGCTTTGACTCTTTTCCTGTTGAAGACTTTTGAGTGAAGACAGTAAAAGGCAAGGAGCTTAAAGCATCATTGATTTATATTGATTTTTATTACTTGCTGGTTGTTACATAGCCACAATGCATCAGAATTTGTGATGAGTATATTATTGTTTCATCTGGTATTTTACTCTCGGTACTGCTGTTCATTTTTGTGGGAGTTCACATCCTTAGTAACAGAACTCATTGGGGCAATTTTCAGGGTGAAATTTTGTGCTGCTGAAAACCATTCTTTTAGAGGTTGGCACCAAATTAGTTGAAAGCCAGTAGTAGTTATAGTTGAAAACTGCCACCCACTGTTGTTTGTTTCCTAATAGCACAGCATATGCCCAGCTCCTAGGGGAAAAGGCTCTAGCAGCAGCTGAAGAATGCAGCCTGTGATCTCCTTCTTCCCAGGGACGCTCCACCCAGCCCCATGGCTATAAATGGCAATTGGACTTCAGGGAATTTCAGCAGACAACGAGCTAAGCAATGGCAGGTTCATCTGCAGCTGACATTTTCACTGTTTGGCATGAAATTCATGAACTATGGCCTTGAGCAGTTTAGTGGACAGTGCAAGGTCTGCAGCTTTGTGTGAGGCATGGTTTGGGCTCTGGTGGGATGGCTCAGTGCACTGAAGGTGGTGGCAGTCTGTGCCCGAGCCACTTCTCTCAGGGGACTGTGGGAGAGGCTGGTGCTGAGCGATTGCTCAGCCCTGGGAAATTGTTGGCAAGTTTGCCACAACCCCCCATGTTTTATCAAGCAGCTGTGGAGTTGGCCCCTGAGAAGCAACTTCATGTGTCTGCAGCCTTACTAGCACAGGTCAGAGCTCGGAGGAGACTTAGTGGTGCTCAGAAGCCAGGGAAAATGGTATTTAATGGAGGAATTCGGTTCATTCACTGCATGTTTGCTGTTTAGCCGCAGTGTAGATGTACACCCCTGTGTTGGCCACCCTGCATGGGAGGAAATGGGGAAAAGGCATTTCTGGAGGTTTGCCCTTATCTCTGTGAGCCAAACGAAATTAATTGCTTCCCCAAAAGTTCCTGTTTCTCATTGCTGGTTGGAAGTGGTGCTGAGAATGTCTAGTTAGAGATGATGGTATTTTGAACACAATCCCACTGCAGGTCTGGTGTGCTCCACAGCTGATGTGTCAGCATTTGAAACATCCATAATTAGCCTGCACTTTTGTTATTGTTGGCTTTCATTTCTCTGTCAAATGGAAAAGGTGAAATTTCACGAAGTCTAGGGGATTCCTGAAGGATAATCCAGTCTGTAATGAATTATTTTTGGATGATAGTAATAATGATAAGAGTAATTACACCAATAATATACACTTTCATTAATTCCATGCTGTGTGAAAAGTCAGAGACAAAAAGCACATTTAACGTTTATTCAGTGGAGGACTTGAATGGAGAAGTGTAAGGGAAGTAGCCTTCTGTGGAATAATAAACACCGAGTTATACATTGAACAAATGCTTCATTTTTATTATTCCCTCAGTTTCCAGCAGGAAGCATTATTGACTAGCTGTATCCATCTCCACCAAAACTTCTGTTGTATACAGTGCTCTCAGGCTGTCACTTTCCAGAAGCACAGAGAGCACACCTGCAGGTTTCTCTCTGCAACAACTGGATTTTTATTGTATTCCTTATGTAAATACATACAATGAGATGTGCCCAGACTTTCACATACCTCCCGGAGATAAAGCTTTAAAGCAAATACCAGATACCACAAGGATATTTTAGCTCGTAAAAATGCCACAAAATGTGCAAGTGTTACAAATGCCTTTAAAATCAATGTCTTCTTTTAGAAATGTACCCAATTTTCAGCTTGGCCCCTGGAAAGCCATTCTTGTAGCTGGGGTTATTTATTCTGTTCCGTTTTTTGAATGGGATGCAGCTGTTGAATTCTTCAGACCTGAGTAAAGGCTCTTAAAGAGTTTTATTTATATCCGTTTTTTTCTGTCGTCCTCTGTTTCTGAACAAGTAGCAACAACTTCAGCTATTGAAAATTGTCATACTGCAGCTAAGGCAGGGGGACTTCTCTGAAGAGCTCAGCACGTGAGTACATATGTGTAATTGTATTAAAGTGAGTGTAACTTCTGAAGGAGGTTGGCATGAGGTAGACTCTCCCCCCTAGAGCAGAAGTTCCTGTAGGAGATCCCTGGGGATCTGGAGAACAAAGATTGTGTCTAAGGCGATCAACTAAAACCCATCCACAGCCTGTTAGAAGCATATTTGCAATGCTACTTAAGTGTATAATCCTTCTCATTTCAAAATGCAGGCTTTTGGATTGAGTTTCCCTTGAGTATACTTTGTAATTATTAATGAGCTGTATCAAATAATCTTATTTAGCTCATTAAAGGGCATAATGCAGATAAGAGCTCTTAGACCTCATAAACCTCAAAATTAATCTCTAGACCCATATGTTGCTGGAAATCTTTGATAGTAAGATGAAGTGCTGTGATGTTTTGATGTGAGTAGAGTTTGATAAAAGTTCAAAAGCAATGTGCAGTGCTGTTACATGTCTGTGGGATGTGGAGTTCTTTGTACAGCAGCAGCATGAGATCCAGCAGGAAGCTCAACCTGGGAGGCAGTTGTTGGTTTTACAAGGATACTGCAGTGAAAGCTCTTTGACTTCCTGTGTCTGTGTGCCTTTTTTCTGCAAGAGCTTCATACTGGCTCTTAAAGTCCACACTTTTAGTTCCTCTTCACTAAACACTTTGCTCAGTCAATAACAAGAGGTAAAATTCGAAGAGGCTTCTGTGGATCTTTGAGCTGACTAACATATATTTTAATTGCAGTAGTAATAATGTTGGCAAGAGGAGCTGTTGTGACTACTTAACACAGACATATTAAAATAATTGGATTGGGGATGCTTGCTAGATTGCCATTAAAATTTTTAAATAGGAGCAGAGGGCGCTGGCAGTCAACAGCCAAGGCATAGAGAGAATAAGGGGAGGGGAGGACAAGAAATAGAAGAGGGGGTAAGGAGAGGACATTGGAAAGCTTTTGTGCTCTTCATTTATCTAAAAATAGGTTTTCAGTCTGCCTTTGGGTTTGTTTATGTTTGTCTTTCCTTTGGAGACTGTGGATGGAGACGTGTCTTTTCAAATGCTTTGGGAGTAGGGCCTGTGCTCTTTGAGCTTGGTTTCTGATACAGGACATGGAGCCATGGTTGCACATTTGGGGAGCTGCTGCGAGCTTCTCCCTGGCCATGCACCTCCCTCTGAGGCCTGGACAAGACTCTTCCTGCACCTTCTTTTTTAAAATCTAGTGCAACATTTTCCAAAATATCAGTTAAGTCCATAGTTCTCTCTGTGTTCTACTTTCTGCAGGTCAGATATCTAAACACCTCCAAAGGTGGAAGTTTGTCCTTGTGGCTCAAGGGCCGGTGAGGTGTGGGCTGTACCTAATGCTGCTTGTCACACCTGGATTTTGGAGCTACACTAAAAATAAAATCTGCTCTGTGGTTTTATGAAAACAAAGCTGTAAAGTGGTGTTTTCAGGATATTGCAATGACTGCTTTCAAAAAGTCTTTGAGAAAATACTGAGCATACTCTTCTTACAGATAACAGCACCAGCATGTTGGAGCAAACCCAGCTTTGGTTCCTCCAGGATGGTTTTTCTATTCTCCATCAGACTTTCAGTCTCTGCAGCTCCTTAGGATGTTTTCCTTTTCTGGAAAGAGGAATGATGCTGCATGTTCTCTCTTCATCTGTCTCAATGTATGGGCTTTTATTATAAGAGTCTAATATAACTTGTCAGAGTACTTACGTCATCTCTTTTGGAGTCATCAGTTTCTGGTGATGGATAACACTTAGAATCAAGAGATAAAAACCCCAAGTTAAATATATTTAATTGGTTTTTATTTGCTTTATGCTTTTTAGAGATTGTGAGGCACAGGCAGAGAGTGTCTGGAACAGATGGGTGTTTTGTGGTTACTGGACCAGACAGCAGAGATATAATTAAAGTGCCTTTTTTGCATATGCAACTTGCAACCACTTCTCTATTTTCACAGGTCTTAGGATCATATGAAGTGTAAATTTAATAGAGGTTGTTTTACTTCCCTTATTTATTTCTATTTTTGAATGAGCTGCTTCAGCTGAACCTAGTGCATATAACCTTGTATGACTGTGGATGCTCAGTCTGTCTCTCAGGCTGCATGGTAGAGTTCAAAAAGAATGCAGGAAAGCCTAAACTAGTATTTTTCAGTTATTTTTCATGGAAATGCAAAGATCCAGTGTGTTTTTATTCATGGTAGCTCTGCTGTGTCTCTTAGAAACTACTCTGCAGGGGGTTTTATGCCCCAGCATCTTTCTGATGAGCCTGGAGGGCTTTTGGTGGTGCAATGCCATCCCTGGAGGTGGAGGAAGGAATCTGTCCTAGGAACTCCTGCTTGCAAGGGGCAAGATACATAGTTATACATACAGAGTTCTTGAATGGCAGCCCCCATGAGGCACACCAGCCCATTTTGGACCAAAACCATCATTCTTAGCTGCAAATGGGTTTTAGATTTTCACCAAGCCATCATTATTGGCCACAGAAAACATATTTTTCATGAGTGTTCTTTTAAGACAAAATCCTATTTTTTTTCACTGAAAAAAACCCTGAGATTTTAGGTCATTTCTGTTTCTGAAGCTATTTTTGGCAGTCCCATGGGGCATTTATGTCTAGAATTGGTCATTGGTGTAACAAGAGATCAGCTAGAGGAATTCTCAATGCCGGGTAATTTGGTTCTCTTAATCCTGCACCTCTCCAGAGTGTGAGTGAGACCTTGGAATTTTGCACAATTACTAAACAAACTAAAAGTGCCATACTCCTTGTCTGTGAATGACAAAGATACAATCTCAGAAGTGTGTAATTTTTCTATGAGAGTTTAGGCCAAGCTCAGTTCAAAATTTTGAGATGAACATTTTTGAGTGTTCTGGGAAAAAATCAATCCAAAGAACAAAACAAATGTTCATTTTCTTCCTTTTTATTGCTGATAGGGTATATTTTATATAACCTCTCCATAAGCTATGACTATTTTGTGTTATAACATTTAATTCTGATACCGTGTTTTTAAATATAAAGCTGTGCATTACTGAAAAAAAAGTAGTTTGAAATGGGAAAGATGACTCCCTAGATGTGCTTGTAGCTAATAGAAATTATATGCAAATAAGTTCAACTAGACAGTGTAGACACGTGCCCCGAAGAACCCTGGGTTTTCTTGGAGGGAACACTTTTAGTGCATAGTAAATAACCTGAATAATCCAGGTTCAAAGCAGAATTCAATTTCTAAGGAGGAAACGCTGTCAACCTGTATTTCCAATAAATATGAATTTGTACCTATAGTTCCAATATTATTTCACTTTTTAAAAAATCTAAGATAAAGGGAAAAACCTGTCTCTGGAGCTGAGAAGTAAAAGTGGAAAAGGCTATCTCAATACCTCATAGACATTAAATTTTATCTTTATGCAGGCCACCAAGAAGGATTGGTGATTTTTAGATACTTTATTTGCAGGGCAGCTGCTGTGCAGAGCTGGAAATGGCAGTTCCTTCATCACAGGCTCAAGAAGGAGCACAACCCCATTTCCAGTTATATAAATAGCAGAGTTTTGCTCGTTAAGGAAACTCAGAGAATATTGTCACAAGGGATATGTGGGCTAAAGAAACTAATTTTTGAAGAAAGATTGCAAGGACTACAAATGTACAGCATATTTTCGAGAGGACTAGCGGGACACTGCTCTTTGGCTGCAGCCTCTTGACAGTCAGTGACAGTACTTTGCTGAGGTTGTTCAGCTCTCTCTGCAGATAAGAGAGTTTTTTTGCCTTGGAAATTTTGTATGGTTTGATGCCTAATGTGCAGCACACCAGCTGGTGTTGGCACCTCTCAGCCCTGGGCACTGGTGTGGAAAGAGGCTGGAAACAGAGGTGAGGAGCTGCATAATTTGAGGATTTGATGTCGGATCTGAGGCACTGAAAAGTCTGAGGCCTCTGCATTGATTTCCCTGGGCTTTCATAAGGCTCCAAAATTAGGGACATCTGATGTCCGGGTTTGGTGCTGCCAGGAGCCAGGCTAATGGCCAAGATGTCAACCAAGGAGGGAGTGTGAGTTTCTGAGCTGGGGCTCTCATACCCTGGCTGGTGGGCAGCTCTTCAGCCTGCTGATTTAGAGGTGGACAAAGCATCTGGGTAGATATTTGGAGGAAAAAAAATCCAGAAAGTTACACTACATAATCTCCCTTGCCATTGCCGTGAACTCTATCCCGTGGTTCTGTGTGCAATCCGATGAAGCGCTAGGTTGTGCCAGCCGACAAACAAACTTGTCACTCTGAAGAATGACTTGGTGAAAAGCCACACAGGGCAGAGCTGCCATCAGAATAATTGGTGATTCACTGTTTGTTTCTCACAAATTCCTACGCTCTCTGCCCACGCACTATAGATGACAGCATTCTGTATAGGGACTGTGAACATGACAGACATTATTTATGAAGCAGTGCCTTTATCAAGGATTTTTTTTTTCCCTAGCAGACTGTGTAAAATGCTCAGTCTCTATGTTGCTGTTGTCAAATTATGTTATATCTGGCCTGCCTGAGTAAGTTTTCAAAGGTGTTTTATAAAGCTCTGTGTGAGAAGGTCAGGCAGAAGCTGCTGAGAGCTCCTTGCTGTGTTCTAAGGTGCCATGGCAGCTGTGTCCAGCACTCTCGGCTACTCCTTATAGAGGGAGAATTGGGGCAGTTGCAGTTGGTTCTGAGCTTGCACATCCCCAGATTGAAGGATTTTTGGGAGGAGTTCTGCCCCTTCCTCACAGCTCCTTGCACTAGCTCAGCACATCTCTGGTGTAAGAAGCAGGGAACCCAGTCACAACTTGTCTGTGTGACTGAGCTTTTCCTTGGGCCAGCCTCTCAGCTTGCTTCAAAGCAGAGAAAGGAAAATATAATTTTTCCTCTTTAAGATTCATGACGTCTGGCAGCAAAAGGTGTCCTGGAAGTCGCAGCTGCTCCAGCCGGGCTCACTCTCAGCTGCTTAGTACACAGCTGCAGGTCAACAACATTATTCTTAATTTATTTTATGATGCAGCATATCTGGATCTGCGTCCATAATTCAAGCCTGAATATCTGATCAAATACTGAAGAACACTGAAGACAAAAGAGCTCAGTTAATGGGTAAGGAAACCAAATAATCTTGTATGTCATAGGATAGAGGAAAGTGTGATGGAGAACATGGTCTGAATGTGGTGTTCATGGTGACATCAGGTTTAATGTTTTTGGGCTTTAGATGGGTTTGAAGAGAAGTGAACATCTTTGATTCAGTGGGGGAAAAAGCAGGCACTACCAAGCACTTACCAGGCTCTGGAAATCCATCAACAAACTGAGAGCCTTCAAACACTGTTTGTTTTCAGACCAGTTTCCTGACCATGCCTGTTTTCATAAAGACAGAGAGTAATGAAACTATGGAATGAGAAGTGACATTAACGTTTGGAAACCAAACTGTGTAATTAGGCTGATTTGTATTTTAGTGGCTTCGTCAGGTGGTTTGCTTTGGATTTTGTGGTGACATGTTTATCCTTTTTTGTGTGCTCTGTGCATGAAGGGCACGTAACCCAGGCAGTTTTGAGAAAAATATGCTGAGGATAAAGGGATTTTGAAAGCTGATGGTATGACAGCTGCTGCTGCATGGGTTCATTTTGGCAAATAACAGTTTCTGTATGCATCAGGTTTTATGGCCATGGCTGCGTTACTGTTGCATTTTTAAATTCGAGTTAACTGCATACGAGAAAGTAGAGACCCAGAGCTGTTCATCATCTGGCTCAGTCTGTGAGGAGCTTGTAACTCTAGCAATTGTTTCTGTTTTTCATAACAGTGGGAACTTTATGGCTATTTTTCCCCTCTTCTGTCCAAAGTAAATGTGCTGTTCCTAAACAATGAAGGAAGTGGTGGAATGTCTGGTGGGCACAGTTTGAACTTGGGGTCCTTCAGGTTGGAGGGGCAGTTTAGAAAATATACCTTTTTCCTGAAAATCGATGTTACAGCACAGTGTTTTTATTTGTGTGGATCATTTTACATTTCTTACTTTAGAAGTCACATTTTTAACAAGCCTCCATGTTAATAGACAGTGGTGAGCTTCAAGGTGCTTTTTAGTGATCTTTCCAAGTACATACAAAGATCCATCAGTCTGACCTATAGCTATATATCCATTCAGAGCTGTTTGTATAGTTCCAGTGTAGTTGAAATGGTTTCTTAAAAAATATTTAAACTCTGGTTTTGAACTTAATGGCAAATCAGCAGTGTCATGTGTGCAAACAGTAAATTTTTATAAGAAATGCCAAAACAGTGCTTTGCATTAAGGTAATGTAATGTCCTGGGCTGTGCTTTGCAAAAAGAGATCACACTGTGCTTCATTGCATAGCAAGAAGAGGAAAAGTAATTGCATGGATTAAAAGTATTCATAATACTAAGGAGTGCAAAGCCACCTCTTTGTACTCACAGTATTTTTCCTTGTTGTTAGAGTTTGTGTATTTTCTGAACTTTTACATAGAGAATCATCTTTGTGGGGTCTTCAGGAAGGAGACAGAATCAGCAAAACAGCTGCTGGTGTGGGTGGAATTTGATATCCCAGATCTTATAAAAACCCCAACAAACAAAGGAAGAAACACATTCCCAATAAACTGGAGTAGATTGGCAGAGCACTGTAACTCACTCACTGGTACAGACTTGTCCTGGGCTGCATGACATCAAGTGTGTAGCACAGGGTGGTGTTTGCACACGTGGACCTAGTGGGAGAGTGATAAAACTGAAGTGTAGAGTGATTACGTAGCAAAAGAAGTGAAAACTCCTGTTCTCTAAAAGCTGATTGCTTACTTGTTGCGTGTTTGAAATGCACTTGTCCCTGCCTTCCAGAACTCCTGCGTTGCTTACACTGCAGCGCTGCTGCCTGGTGATATAAACTCATGACTCAAAGAAAACTCCTTTTAATAAGAAAATGGCTCCTACAAC
>VYZP01067414.1:0-10481 GCA_013400635.1 Hypocryptadius cinnamomeus
AGAAGCTGTGGCTGCCCCATCCCTGGAAATGATCAAAACCAGGCAGGATGTGGAGCAACCTGGGATAGTGGGAAGTGTCCCGGTCCATGGCAGGGGGTTGGAACAAGATGAGCTTTGAGGAGCTTCCCAACCCAAAGCACTCAGTGGTTCCATGATTATGTGAAAATTTAATATAATTATAGCCATGACAGATATGAGGGATGCAAGGTCTGCAGGGAAAATAATATTGTTTATTAGAATAATTGATGCAGTTGGAAAGGATATAAATTTCTAATAGAGCACATTTTACTTTGTGCTGTCTATGTATTCCTTTCAGAATGTGTCTAGATGATTACAGCTTTCCAGCAAGGCAGAAATTGCCTCATTATCAGTGAAATATTCCAAGTGATGGTACACACAGCATTGTCAAATGTGGGAAATCATGAACATGGGGGGTGAAGTAAAAAGAGAAGATTCCAGATTTCAGCTAAAACATTTTCAAGTCAAGCTTCCTTTGCAGAGTCAGACAGATAAAAACTTGCACTTTTTCAAAGCAATCACAAGTAGCTGTAAAAAAAGGTAAGACAAGACCATGGCTAAACCTCTGTGTGCAGCAGGGGGGAAAATCCTGATGAATCCCAGCATGAATTTGGAAAAACAACTGGAAAACTTGCTTTACAACCAGCCTGTAGTTCCTGGGACACTTTGTGTGAGCACAGGGAGACCTGAACCCCTTCTCTGGGCACAGGGACCAGGCACAGCCACCTTGCTGCTTTCTTCCTTTTCCCACAACCCTCAGTGTCAGCATCCTTGTAATTGATAAGAAACATGTTGTGAGAATGGCTTTGAGCATCAGCCTTCTCCACAGAAGAGTAAAATGTTAGAAAGATCCAAATTCAGCTCGACTTCTTTGGTTATTTGGCTCTAAAATATAGAACAATCCACATATGCTCATTTTAATAATGCATCACCGCTTCTTCCTAGTTCCCAGGAGTTATTCTCTCTTTCAAATGATCTCCCAAATTCATAAGAAATGAGCTTAATTTCTTTCTGCACTAAAAGTGCAGATTCCCTCTCAATTACCTATATATCTGTTGGAAGCTGGATTATTTAAAGCTCTCAAATTATTCAGCCACCAGAACTTAATTCATTTAATGATTACATGCAAAACTGAACCTTTGAACCATTTCAGTCAACTGGCTCTTTAATTGTTTTTCAGCAGCCCCCTAATAACTGGAAATATTTTCTTAAACTGTGGCAAAGCTGAACTGAGATGTGTAGTCTGGAGCTCAAACTTTCCAGATTTTTCTGCACAAATACTTCATTACTGTTGCCACACATGCATTTATTACATTATCCTCAGGAGTATTTCTAGACTGCCAGGACTTTGGGAGAGCTCCACACTGAAAGTATTCCCCAGTTCATATTAAATTCAGAACCTTGAGGGCCAGACCTTCCAGCCAGGGCAGCTCAGCACAGCTCCGGTGATTCTGGGGCTGCTCATCTATCTGGCAAACAAAGCTCATGCTGAGGACCTGCTAATTCTGTTTCCTCGGGAGCACTGGGTCATTTCGCTTTCCACAAGCTTCCAATGCTCCAACACTCCAGCACAAAAGTATTAGAAAAGCAGAATTCATTCTCACATAACTCACTTGACCATACTGACAACTCTCACCAATTACAAGCACATGACCCCTGCCCACGCTGACAAGAAGAAATTACAAACTCTCCTGGTTAGATGGGTGAAACATTTTCAGTAACAGAAAGTGCCTGGAAATGGATGGCATTTTTAGTAAGGAAGCACACACACAACTCTGTAAGTAAAGCTTTCTTATATCTTCTGCTATCAGTGGCTCTAGATTTCAAAAAATAAATTATTCATCTTCCCCAGCTCCATGACAGCCTTTGCATTAATTTTAAGAATAAAAGTAAATTGCTTTGAGTGGAAGAATAAGCCCAGAGTACAGACTTACTGAGCTCTATTAGTAGAAATAAAAAGGTGAAAGAGTCTAAAATTCAGATAATAAACCTTGAAGGAGGCAAAAAAACCACCAGCAAGATGCTTCACCCAACCTTGTCATTACTTACACAACCCTAAAATACATCCTACAAGAGATAACCTCATTTTCCTTACTTAATATCTTCAATTTAGCAACGTGGGTGCAAGAAATTACTGCCAAACCCAATCCAAACCATCACATTTGATAGCAAAATCTGCATTCCCTATAAACAATGTGGGAAATCTGCCTAGCCAAGACTAATTTAATCCTTTAAGGGTTGCAGTTGTGACCATGTGTCACAACAGTGGTGGAAAGATCTTAAAGGAGTCATTTTGCAGAGACACAAGGGTTTTAGAAAGGATTAATTATAGAATATTTGAAGGACCAGGCAGTTTTTCATAAGGCAGCATGAAGAGCAACACAACTGAGCATGAGAGTAGAGTTAAATCCTTCTGTTCCTGTTGAGCACACCCCAGATGAAAACTGCTGCTGTCTTTCAAGTCTGTCAGCTGTAAATTTATTTATTTAAATACAAGTTCTGTGCCAAGGACCATCCTGAGCAACAGATACATGTAAAGTTCAAAACACAGTTGAACCAGCAAGTGCAAAACAGGAGCATGTGGTGAGTGAGATGAAAAAAAACACCCACAAACAATAAAACCTCTTGGAAGACCTACAGCAAAGCAGTTTCACAGAATTCAGTGGCACCATAACATATTGAAATGAGCAAATAAAAGACTCCAAATTAGCTATTTGAAGTTTTCATAAAAAATACTGATCGTCTCCAAACTACCATGGGAAAGTTCATCACCTTCCTTAAAAAAATTATTATCTCCTTCCCAATTTTATCTTTTTATAATGCATGCAATTTTTTATCTTAAAAGAGAGTGCCAGATCATTTTCTGTATTTTTTAAACTATTTATCATTCTTTCCCCTCAATAAAACTTCATTAAGGTTATTAAACAGAGAAGAACTTGTATTTGCTCCTCTGCTGTAACCCTGTATTCCAGCAAAATGTGAACTGAATCTTTTTGCCACTATTTTGATATTCAAGGGGAGCCAGAACTCCAAAATTAACATTTAAATCATGTGATAAAAGCAGAAGAAACCTATGCAATTACATGACTTCTTCCTTTCTCTACCTTCTCATCCTCTTCTACAAATCTGTTTTGTTTGTTATAACTGAAAAACAGGAGTCCAGGTGTGAGGATCAATCTTTAACTTAGTGAAGAAACTTGTCTCACATGGAAATAAAGGCAGGAGGCAAAATGACAATCAGGACCACGTGTCTTATGGCATTAGCACAGCCAATGGGCATTCCTGATCCTTTTCTACATAACACATTAATTATTCCCAGCCTGGGTCAGGAGTGGCACTGTGTTTCCAGATGACCTTTCTCACTGGTGGTACTGGCTCTAACTCTGCCTCAAAGGACTGCCACCTTTCTGTTGATGGATTTTATTTTTTAATCTCTACAAATAGGACCTTTTTAGTGCTGACCAAGTATTTTTCCCTAAAAATGACAGCTTAAGCAAAGCTGTGTGTTATAGCTGGTCTCTATAGATACCTGCCCACTCTATATCCAAGAACTTCACCCAGCAGGAAACTGGAAAAGCTGGAGAGCTTCAACAGGAGGCAGCATTCTGCACTTTTATGACCATCTTTACAGATGGTACAGAGCAGTATGAACAACCCTCAGAGCCAAGACAAAGCCAACCAACCTGAGAACATTTCAATAGCTCTTTCCCTGATACAGATACCAGACAGCCAAAACCCCACTAAGACAGGAGTTACTCAGTGGCTGATTGCCTGTTTTAGCCAAAAGACTTTTCCTTCTCTGATGCTCTGAGGGTCTGAGAGAGAAGGATGTGTTAATGTCACCTCCTGTGCAATGCCAAGGAGATGTCTGGAGTTTGTCTGGACATTTGTGGGGGATTCAGGGAGTTGCAGGGCAGCAGCCTTGCCAACAACACTCCCTACTGCAGCCTGAATGGGATAAAACAGATCTAAAACAAGCTACCTAAATATGTCCTAATTTCATCTAATAAATCTAACTCATCTGCCAGAAAACTTCTTGGGAAAAGACAGCATCCTGTTTGCCAGCTTAAAAACTTCCAGGCATTTCGTTTGCTTCCAAATAACATGTTGGTCATTTTAGCCAGAGTTTAGGACAGTCTGATCCAGGTCCCACCCTTGTACAGATAACGATAATGACAATAAAGGTGCCATTGCTCCATAAGTTTCCTCAAGCCTGGTGCTTTCCCTGCCCTGTACAAGCAGACACATCCCAGCAGCTCCGCAGGGATGCCAGAGAAGTCTCTCAACCAGCAGACAGGATTTGTTTAAAGGCACACTTATAAAAAATAAAAAGGCTCAGCCTCTAGGCAATTTCTGGTTTGTTCACTCGTTTATTTTGCACAGGAGAGCACAAAAGCACAGTTTCCAACAGAAAACATAAAATCATAGTTAACACACTAAATCCCTAAAGAGGAGCAGACTGATTTTTCTCCCTGAAACAGGCTAGAGAAAAAGATCTCTGTCACACAAAGCAACCAAGGAAGAGCTACACAGATAAGGCACTTCAAAAACAAAATGAATTACTTTATAATTGGGAGGACAACTACTTAGAGATTTGACATTCACAAGCATCCAGTTCCTCAAGGACAGGAGCACTACGACCAGAAATCCAGCTGCCACTACTCCCTGCTCTAGCATCAGCCCACCCCCATTTTCCCATTCTCACTGATGCACAGCCTGATTAAGATGATACCCTCTGAGCAGCCAAATATGAGGAAAATTCCAAGTTTGCTACCTAAAAACTGCAGGCTAGAATCCCTCAGATGAAAATGACAGTACAACCCCTGAAATCACAGGGGAATCATTAACTTCATCCCACAAAGGACCTGTCTTTGCTTCTTCACAGTTCAACTGATTTTAGTTTTTTGATCCAAATGCTGAGAGTAACCAAAATTTTCATCATGTAAAATATGAACAATTTTTCCTGGATTTAGCTGCTGCAATAGCCAGCTGTTGCAGAATTACAGATGGGGCCAAGGCATGAGGGAGCAGCCCAAAATCTCTGCAGTTAGAGGAGAAGCCCATTTTGCCAGTTCCAGGAATCTACTCTAGGTACTGATGCTCTCCATCACTTGCAGAAAGCTTCCCATAGAAAGCAGGGAATGTTCCTTAAGCCTCAAAAATGTTTCACGCTTTTTCAGTGGAATTTCAGTGAGATTCAGTTAAGTTATGAAGTGCTAAAATAATAATAATTTTACTTCTTAGGAGAATGACAGCAACATGGCTAAACAAGCAACATAAGACTGACACTTCTACTTTTCCAACTTGTGCCACTTACATAACCTCTAACTTTTGTGTTTGGCAACAAAATACCTAGATGATAAAGAATTAAGAGTTACTGACTTGGGAAGTCAACTTCCAGCACAATTCCAGTGGGATTCAGCATGCTAAATCCTCAGGTTCTTCTGAAAATCTTAACTTTTAAGACCTTTAATCTTAAAAATTAATCTTTAATTTATTTTTTTTTTAATTAAGCTTCAATCTTTAGACAATTCATCTCCATACCCAAAACCTGACACTCCACAGAGTGTCAGAGCTGTCCTCTGTGGGTCAGCTAGCAAGATCTGGAAGAGGAACAGACAAAACCAAACCCACTCCGAGCAGCTGTTTCCACATCTGCAGCTGTGCTTGTTTCCATCAAACCAAGAATGATTCCCATGATCAGGACACCCAAGGATATGTGCATCCAATTCCTTTTTATAAGTAAATTCAGCTATATGAACTCTAGCTTTAATAACATGTTCTTCTTCCAACTTTGTGAAAACATGGCACCTGGGAAAGGTAGGGATCCTTGTTAGGGATCTGCAGGGAGTTATGCAATTGCAGAGGAAGATGAAAACACAGGGTAAAAGATCAGAACAAAATACTACAAACCTTCAGTTTTCCCAACATAAAGTACAAATATCACATGCAGACAAGAGCAATGCAATTATTACTACTCAGTTTAAATTTATTCATTATGAGCTCACCTTGCATCCCCTAAAAATCAGCAAGATTCTGTGGAGCAGTAGAAACATAATTACCAAGATCAATTCAATGCACTGTGCCATTAACACCTTATTATAATGAGGCCACAATATGAAAGCATCTCATGGACAGAGCTGTGTTTTGCAATTCATGGTGCAATTAGGTCTAGGTCTAATTCAATGAATCCAGTTCTAAGTGGGATGGAAATTCTGGATGTCTTTGTCCTCAGATATAAAGGTCAGTCGTGCAAGTCCAAATTAACTTCAGTGAGAAATTAACAGCGGAAAGGCTTGTCAAGCACTGGCCCAGGCTGCCCAGGGAAGGGGCAGAGCCACCCTCCTTGGAGGTATTTAATTGATGTGGCACTTGGGGACACGGTTTAGTGGTGGCCTTAGCAGTGCTAGGGGAACAGTTGGACTCCATGATCTCAGAGATCTTATCGAGTCTAAAGGATTCTGTGACTCTGAGAACACGTAAAGGCTTTTCCAGCAAGAAATTACAGTTAAAAAACCCCACACACACTCACAAATCCTAATATCATGACAATTAATGGTTTAGTCATAATATTCTATGATGTTTCCTTTTCCCTCACCCTTTTCTTTCTTAACTTTCTCTGTATGGTGGCAGAGATTTCATCTGAAAATGCACGTCAGAAGCTGCAAACCACGATTTTCTGCATCAGAGCTTAAGACTGGAATCCTGGATTCCTGTTTGATGTAATTCTAATAGTCAGAGATCCTACCTTCAAAACAGGCATATTAATGAACTTCTCCTAAGAGCTAAAGCATCAGTCCTGTGAACACTGAAGCACAGTCTTTGATTCCTGCAGGAGTAGTTATGACATTCATTTTGAGTATATTTCAGCAACGTATTGGACCATTTTCTTTATTTCATTATAGACAGTCCTAGCTCAGAGCAGCAGAGGGAATTTGTCTGAAGGCTCATTCCCAAAACATCCAAGTGATACTTCTAAGTACAGAACTGCTATTATCAGTCATTACCACCCCAGATCTCATAGCACAACACAATTAAACTGCTGAAAACAGCAAACGCCTGATGCTGTCCCATTTTTGCATTTTGTCTTGCACAGCACAACACAAAACAAATACATTACATGAATCAAACCCTGAGAAAGAACTTCTGAGACAATGAAATTAAGCATTTAAATGTTCCCTTTGAATTGAAATGCATTCAGTGATACCAGGATGAGGCACCATGTCTGCTGTGACTTCTCCATCTTAGATGCAAACGAACCACTTTGTTTAGTATTGTTTGTCCTGCAAAGACCACATGAACTAAAGGTGCTCTGATTAAATAGAGCCTTTTTGCTCTGTAGCTTGCTCTTCTCAAGCACCTGAAGCTTCAATATAAGCTGATCCATAAAATGAACTTCCACCTCAGTTACCCCTTCTGGCCGCAAACCACTTTACCAGAGACACAAGGTCTCTTAAAATCAGTGAAAAAAAAGCAGCTGCAAATGGACACTTTAAGCAGGGAACTAAAGTTTATAAAGCCTGAACACTCTCCAGCTTACCAGGTAGGAATGTTGTTTTCAGGAAATATCATAATGCTATTCCTAAGCAGCTTTGGTGACTCAGTGGTAAGTCTCTGAATGCCGTGTGGGAAGCTGGAATTTGAATTTGTCTTCCCCCTGGGTTGCCACTTTGGGATTCTTGTGCCAAAATAAAGCCGCGGGTTGTGCAGGGGAGGAACTTTTGGCGTGATCCCAGGATGCCACGCTTGCTGGGGGAGGCTGTGTGGGCCCAGGGCTTGCCTGGAGGGGGCTGTGCTCAGTACCTGCCTGGCAGAATGGGGAGGATTTAGGGGCATTCAGGAAAGGCTCAGAGCAAAGAAAAAATGCAGAGTTTTGGTTCAAAGTCACCTTTTCCCTTCTCTTCTAAATACAGTCAGTTTACCAACCACAAATGGAGGCATAAATAGTCTGACCAGCCCACCCCCTCTTAAGCTGATGATATTTTATTCTCCAGTGAATGTTTTATTGAGTGTCCTGCTGAGGGGAGGGTATTTAGCATCTCCAGAGGTCCCAGAGATCAAGGATTAGCACCTGAAATAGCTTCCCTACCCACACTCAGCTTCCTCCTGAACCCTGCAGCCCCTCTGCTGCTCCTTCCATCTCCTGGAAACCTCCCCAGGCAGGGCTCAGTGTTTTATTGTTTGTTGGAGGCATCATGAACATTGTTGTGCTGTTTGCAAAGCTGACAGGCACCAACCTGGGCTCACACACAGGACTGAGGATAAATCACCCAGCTCTGCCGAGTCCCAGCTGGGAGCACTCAAAGATGAGGACTGAGGGTACTGATATGAAAGGAGAGATGAACAAAAAGGAAACTGAGTAAATGGGGGGTGAGAAAGGAGTCATTTTTCTCCTCATACAAGAGAGCAGAGCGAGAAGCAGTGAGCAGGAACTGCACCAAGGTTTGTGCTGCAGCCTCTCTGTGAGAAGCTTTGGAGCTGTCCTAGGTAGAAAGCAGC
The DNA here is from genome assembly GCA_013400635.1 of Hypocryptadius cinnamomeus. Taxonomy (NCBI): domain Eukaryota; kingdom Metazoa; phylum Chordata; class Aves; order Passeriformes; family Zosteropidae; genus Hypocryptadius; species Hypocryptadius cinnamomeus. Next base: position 8,518 of record VYZP01067414.1, read on the forward strand.
CCTTGTGAAGGCTTTCAGACAGGTGCCTGATGCAAACCCTCTCTAAAATCCACACTTTGGGTTCGCAGGTTATTTGGAAATGAAGCGATGGCTCAGCTGATAGCAGGCATTACAAAAAGCCGATTTTGCAGTGCCACAGGAGGCTCTGAGGACACATCACCAGCACCTCCAGCAGACAGCCCTGCACTTCTGGAGCCCATGCACACACTAAAGCACAGCCTGCCCTAAGTGGATAAAGCCAGATTTGCTCAGCAGCTTGAGGATTGAGCACAAAAGCCTAATCCACAAATATCAGTCTAGAAAGTAAGGCTAATTCAGGCTTACCAGAGCATGCATTACCACCTCTAAACCAGCTTTTTTTTTTTTTTTTTAATTGTCTTTAATTTGCAGCTTATGCTGCAATTTCTAAGCTGTTCCATATAGGCCAAGAAAACAGCCAGGAAATTCATCGGAAGCATTTCATATTTATCAGGAAGTCCTTCCAGGCTGTACAGAAAGACTCTGCTCTTGTTACTCAGAGTCTCCTCCTTGTCTTATCCCTACTTCAGAGGCGTGTTAGGGGCAGATCTCTGCAAGAAGCTTCTTCTCCAGAGAGCAGTGAAAAGGGATCATCCTTTGGATGAGCAAGTGGGGCTGAACAGACAAGGGCCAACATCCCTGACTTCAGCCCAGCCTGTGGGTGAGGCAGCAAACATTTTGCATCTATTTTAAAGGTGAGCAGAAATTCCTTCTTCTGCTTTGCAGTCAGAAAAAACTCCAGAAATTAGTTCTTTGAGGACCATTTCTCCCATAGTCACCTCAAGAACAACAAGAAGGAAAAAAAACAAAACAAAACAAAAAAACACCAAAACAAAACCAAACCAAAAAGCCCAAACCAAACAGGCTTGAAAAGTCAAACAAAATACAAAGTAACAAAACAAAACCAAAAAAACCCTACACCAAACTGGCTTGAAAAGTCAAACAAAATACAAAGTACCTCTGCTTTCTACAAAATGGGAAGCAAACCTGATAAACCATTTGGTTCAATTAAGAGTATGGGAGTACTCTTCAGTATCCAATTTGGTTCCCAAACTGCAGTTTTATTTGCTTGCATTCTCATGTTCTTAGCTCCTGGGGATACTAAATTAATAAAAGCTCTATCCTGTTTTGCCAAAACTAGGGTTTAGTTTTCACGTAGTTGATTTTATGAGGGTTTTGGTAGAGCAAAAAAAAAGCAAGGTGAACACATCCAGTTTTAGTAAATGAAGAGGTGGTAAGAAAAAGGAAGAAGAGTTTATTTTTGTATTTTTTTCTTTCACCAGAAGCTGCATTTTATCCGTAGGATCTGAGATTACAGCAAAGTTTCAGTGATGGCTTCAGCATCACCACTGACCTGTGCAAATCCCATCCTGGACAGCAGAATTTGAGTTCTTAAAGGGAATATTAACTTTCACACATTACTTTAGGCAGCCGAGGAGCTGCACAAAACAGAACAACTCAGAGGGTAGGGTCACCAGCCTGAAGTGAAGACAGAACAACCATCAGCCACCGTGTGCCAGGGCCAGCTGGGCAGCTGCAACTGGAGGCCATCCACAGGAGGGAAGGAAGGGGTGAAGCTGCTGGCCAGCTGAGAGAGCTCTGGTCCCAGAAAATACACAGTCAGGTGCTAAAAGAGGTGAGTGCTGACTGCTGAATCCACAAGAGCCTCTGGATAAACACTGCCTTATCTCAGCAGCTCAGCTCGGCTGGCACCACACAATTCACACCTCTGTTCCCCACTCCAGAAGACAGAGCAACACCTCGGGGAGAGGGAGCACAGTGGAAACGGGGCAGCTGAGGAAAGACGAAGACCCGACACAGAGGGGTGCAGAGAATATTCTCTGATTCCCCCTAGACCTGCCACCTCCCACCAGGTCTCTGATGAGACCTTCTAAAACACCAATAAGGCCACAGGAGGCACATCCAGAGTAAAAATAATATAAAAC
>VYZP01067414.1:10940-21485 GCA_013400635.1 Hypocryptadius cinnamomeus
GATGGATGGATGGATGGACAGATGGGTGGGTGGGTGGATGGATGGATGGATGGATGGATGGGGATTTTCACACCTGCAGCCTGCTCAGGAGCAGCCACAATGGAGGAGTTGTTGGTCACTCATCCACAGGGATCAGGACATCCTAAAGCACCCCAGGTGTGGCACAGCAGAGAGGAAAGCCACGTGTCTGTGTCAGTGCAGTAACAGAGAACTCAGAGAAGTCCTTTCAATAAAAGGACAGGTGTGTCCTTGGCAGGCAGGCAGCACAGAGCACCCCTTGCAGGCTGGAGCGTTTCTGGCTGCAGAAGACCAAGAAGGTTGTGGTGCTTTACCAGAGGTAGCAAACATCGCCTTTGGTGTGTGACTGGACTTGTGGGATGTTAAGCATCAGGGGTAAGAATGTGTAAATAGAGTACAAAGCCTGTTAATATCCTTTATTGATTGAACTGTGTCTCAGTAAGGGCAGAAATGGCTCCAAAAGGCATCTCAGAGTGCACAGGACATGGCCTGTGGCAGCTTACAAACTCTTTACTGCAGAAGCCTCGCACTGACCCATATTTGTAATCAAAATAAAATCCTCCTGTGAAGGCTATCAAAGCTTCAGTTATCAAAATTCCACTAACCTACAAGATAAACCCTTTAGGCTAAAAACATTCATTTAACCTCACTGTCACTTCTGTGTGCAGAACTAACATGGAGCACGTTCCCAAGGTACCCTTCAAGGCAAAAATGTCTTTTTCCACCCAGTTGTAGACGGATTTCCCCTAAAAATCCACCTTGTACACTTTCATTGTATTCAAGCAGTTGCTTCACGGTGTTCAAATGCAGGTTACAGATCAATGCAGCTCAACACCACGTGACAGAAAATTTCACTGTCACAATTAATACTTAATCAATTTGCAGTGCCTTGTTCTCCAGCAGGCACTTAAAATACAGGGAACAGGTGGAGCCTTAAACTGCTGGGAGAATAATTACCACCCTGACTGGGTCCTCAACACAACGCCACTCTGCTGTGGTGTTCTGACAAACACATACAGACACTCACAGATCCAGTGACATTTTCTTTTCTTTTATTAAACACTCTGTGTGGGCAAGAAAAGAAAGGAGGTTGCAGTGTAATTTTTGACACCGTGTAATATCAATGCTAAAATACAAATGAAAGACTTTTAAAAGAAAGTTGCAGTGTTTCTTCCAGTAAGTTCCCCTTTTGTGTTATCAGTAAGCCTCATTTTTGATATTCACAAGGCAAATGAATGGTTTTCTTTTCTGAAAGGGAAAACCAAAATCACTGTCAACAAAATGATCAAGAAACAAAGATTACGCATATTACAATTAAGATGTTAAATAGTTAAAGACTAAAATTTCAAAACTCCCCACTACAACAAGAAGGAAAAGTCTGAGACACGGTATGTAGAAGAGATGGTAGGTAAATAACTCCAAGTCTAGAATTCTGCAGCTTGGAAGTGAAATGCATGTTAGGAAAGTGGTCAAGGACATCACAGAACAACACAGAGAACACAAGCAGATGACAATTATTCCCACAAAAACCAGAGAAAACACCTGAAACAATCCTATGTAGTGCAGCAAGCAGTTTTGATTTCAAGTCCTGCTGCAGTGAGCTGGGCTGAATCAGCTTAACACAGACCCAGGAGAGGTTTGCAGCTGCATTCGGCATTACCACAGCTGCCAACCGTGGGGCAAATTCCTCGCCCCACATTCTTGCCCGACTCCTCACTGGGATGGGAGGAGGACCACCACTAGGAAATTAAGGACTGAGCCCTGGGATCAGTCACTGCACTCTGAGAGTGCTTCCACACTCACTGCAGCACGGCCACCAGGATTTAAATGGGCCTGTTCTTTATTTATTTATTTACTATTTACAACTGTTCATTTATTTGCAATGCCAAGAGAAGGTGCAGATGCCCAGTTACACAATCTCACCTGCAGGACAGTTCTGTCTGTTCAACCCTCCACAAGATGCAAACCTGGCATTTCAGCTTCAGGAGCAACTTTCAGTTTTACATTAGATAACAGCACTTTAAACTGATTTGACACCAGAGCCTAAGAGCAGGCACAGCATTAATATGGGGTGTTCCCATCTGAATTTGATGTAAAAACTGAGTTCCACACATTGATGACACTGTTAGGTAGGTATTTGCTACTATACATAATTAGTGCTGTCCTGGGGCCAAGTGTTAATCTGATAATCAAAGGGTTAAGAAATGGAGATACCACCAATAAACAAGAACCTCATTAAAGAAATTTTGTTCTTCTGGTATTTCAACTGCTGCTAATCTTTAGAGAATCCATTTTCAATCACTTCTTAGGAACTTGTCCTCAGCAACTTTGAGGCTAAGAATGTGATCATTTGTACTGGCCCTCAAATAAGCAAACACAGGAGAATTGTCTGGGTCACATGCATTGGGCAATTTATTTGAATGCACAAGGTCTTCTCAACAGACTGCAGAACTAGCCATTTCTCTGGCTTTGTGAGGCCCAGCACACACAGAATTTATGAATTAACAAGCCTAGTTAGCCAATTTCTGAATGCACACCTGAAAGAAAAGAACAGACATAGCAGTAGATTTACTGGTATAGTAATGCCTAAATGTTGATTTGTTCAGCATCAATTAGAGAAAACCATATGTTCTCCATGGGAGACAAAAATAAAATGGAACCAAACCCATTTTCATTTAAATGCCTGGAATTTCCTCTGTTCTCAGAACGATATTGCCAAAGAACCCACTTAAGAGGCTGCTGCAACAAAAGCATTCAGCAGAGGAGAGGAAGAGATGCTGAATGCAGGAGCTGCAGTGCCCTTTGCAAGCCCTGTCCTGGGAAAATGACATCATGTCCTGCCTGCTCTGTCAGACGTCCTCATTTGCTGGACAATTCCCACAAAATGGCTCAGGCGCTGTCATTTTCCATTCAGGAGCTGCTGCAGCTTTGCTGCGTGCTGCCCATTAATGCTCCCCAGCTGCCTCCCAGCTCTCTGCTGGCATGCTAATGACGCCCAGCATGCTAACGATGCCCAGCAAAATAACACCGAGATGGGACTGTCACATCCAGCTCAGGCACTGAGCCCATGACAACCTGATCTCCAGCCCACCTGCCTGAGCACAAAGCTCACATTCAGGCTGCTGATGCTCACCAGTGTTGCACTTGGGACAAGACCCAGACTTTATGGACTGCTCTCTCTGTTTCCTATGCTGCAGTCACATCTGACCAGAAGCCATCTATCCTTCAACAAAGGAGAGCCTAGAAGTAGCTTTCCACTTGCATGAGTGCTGGAAACAAATTAAATAGCCTGTTGCAGAAAACCCAGGCAGATGCAAATTCTGGCCAGTGTAAGAAGGGAGGAAAAGGAGGGGACAAACAATCTTCCCTATGGGGCCTCTCCTCATTTCAGAGTGGAGACTGTTCATATAATGGTTTATACCTTGGCCTTTCCTCATACAAAAAAGTGAACACTTAAGAGTCATTCTGGTTTTGTAAATTTACCTTTTTCTCCATGTCTAATCTGTGTGGAGCACATGGAATCCTTTGGGCTACATTCCTGCTATAGTACAGGTGCCAGAGCCAGAAAAGAAGGCTGCCCATGCTGCACTTCTTTGGAATAGGGTTCTTCTGCTTCGAATGTCGAATAACTTCTAGTAAATCATGGGCTCTGTGGCTCATTGGTGAATGATTTGTCTTAGCTACTTTTTGAATCACTTGTATAAAATGAAGAAATCACCCTTGGAAGCTTTCAAAACAGATTCCCACATGCATGTGAAATCTGAAGGCTAGCTGAATTAGCAGAAGCAGGCTCTAAGAGAAGGCTTGCACTGGCAGCTCCCAGTGCTGGGCTAGCTGGATGGGTCTCTCAGGAGTTACCAGTCTGAACGAGCTGGAACAAGCAGTGACAAAAAGTAACACAACAATCCTTGTCACTGATCACACTCAGCAGCAGTCACGACTTCCTCCCCTTTCTTCTGCAAGCAGCACAATTCCCTGTGCTGCTTCTACAGAGCCAATGCTGAGAAATCCTTCAAACTGCCCTTATGGAAAATCCAGCATTAAGGTGCTTCATTTGTTTGGGGTTTTTTTCTCTTTTGCTTTTGATGGAGGGGAAACCCCCCAACCAAACAAAACAAAAACATCCAACCCCCTAAAACAGAAAAAAAAACTTCACAGCAAAGCCCCAAATCAAACTGTAACGAAACCAATGCACCTTCTCCCACTTCAGAAAGTCTTTTATCTTCCTGGGGCAACTGAATCACAATTTAGTTGCCGTGGAAGGAAGCAGCAAGCCTGGCAGCTCTAATGCATTATGCAGGAGGCCAGACTTCACCTAATGCAATAACAGCATCCTGAACAGCACCAAACCTCCCCAAATCCATCTCTCCACTGTCTCACCCTACAGCTTTCCTACTTTAAATAGGGCTCTCTATTTGTAGTTTTAAAGATATGACCGTGCAGTCCAGCTATGAACAGAAACACATGACCTCTTCATATTTATATAGATAACAAATTAACACAGAGCCAGGGCATTCCTGGGGACCCACTGCAGAGTCTGTGGAGTATAAAACTTTGAGCATTTTAAGGTCCTAAAGGAAGGTCAGCCTCAGGGGTCTGAATTACCTTAAACAATAAAAATCATCTTTTCCTACTCCTCCGAACACAGTTTAAGAAAGGAAACAGCAGCACTACCTAAATGCTTTGTCCTTTAAAGAAGAGAGAAACAAGTGTTCTTTTTACTCTAAAAAAATAAGCACTGCAGTTTGGTGTGGGGTTTATTTGGACACGTATGAGCAAGGAGAAACCACAGCACACACATTAACAGCAAGATGATCTTACATCTACAGTCCACTCCTTGACACTAGAGGCTTATAAAATAGACTTGCAGGTTGTATTTTTATCCACTGATTTCTATGAAAAGATATTACAATACAAAATTATCCCACCCACCAACATTTTAAAATGCGGAATATGCTTAGAGTCAGAAAAAGAATTTGGCTTCAGAGAAGGTTTTGGAAAAGGGCAGGGGAGAACCACACTTATCCTGCCAAAATGTGGAAGGGCCACTTCCCAAACAGAAAGATTTGGCAGATATGAAGCATTTACACATCTCATAGCAAAATACAGAATGTTTTCCTTAAAATATTTTAAGAAGAAATAAAATGCATATTTCAAAGACACTTTCATGAGCATGTGTTATAGTCCAGATTACACAACACTGCTTCTATTAAAAACAAAGCCTAGTCCTAAAAAACACCCAACCATATTCATGGTGTTTGGAAATGAGAAATAGATGATGAGGAGAGTTTTCTTCATTAAGTAACAAATTGCTTCTCAGAGATGGATATTTTAAGATATCCAAGTGGCCAATTGTCAGCTGGTATAAATTATCACAGTTGCAGGCAGCTCTATTTTTACCAGCTGAAGATTTTGCCCCTAAGCATCTGCCAGTGGAGCCAGCCAGAGAACCATGGACATGTATCTGGAAAGGCACTGATTCTAAAGAATGACAAGGTAATTACAACGTGTTGGGCAATTGCAGGGACAGGGGGGCAGGAACAGGATGAGGAAAGTCACAGTAAGTAACGAAACAAGCAGGAAAGCAGACAGCAATCCTGGTAACTGTGTAGGCTTGGCATTAGTGCACCAAAAGCTGTGAGAGAGCCCTCCCTTCCCAGCCCTGTGCTGCAGATCCTGGATATAAACTGTGCTTAAGCATCTGGGCTGAGTCAGCACCGCTGTTGCTCCCTACAGCAGTCAGGGACAGCTGGTGACTGCTGAAACCCAGAGAGTGGATATTCTAAAGAGTAGGAAAAAGCATTTACATGATTTTAAGACAGCAATTTTCATGTGCATCTTGGCTGAACAAGTCTAGTGAGCGTATCCAAAACTGTTCCCTGACACCTGGAGCGCTCCATGTGCCACGTTTGACCGGCTCCTCCCCACAGGGCACCAGGCCTTGGGCAACCTGGCTGAGGGCTGGGCATCAGCCCATCCCTTCTAACAACTGTGGCATCCTCCCAGAGAGCTGGACTTGCTTGCTGGGGGTGGCCATCCCCGGCCATGGTTTGGGTTTCTGCTTGTTCTCTGTCACCGAAGGTACGGGGGACAGTAAAGAAGGCGACATATGGACTCCATCATTCAGAAGGCATAAAAGGCAAAAAGCCTCTGCTTTATTCAGATCTCTTATTTTATATCTTAGTTCACTACCGGTGGACCTGACTGGTCATTTAATTAATACATTTCACATGACTGGCTAATTAACATGACACCCATTTGGTAAACAACCTTCCTGTAAACACATGTAGCACACGTTAACATGATCACAGCTGCAGAGATTAAGGATTGTTTATAATTCTCTTCTCTGAGCTTTTCACAGCTTTTCCCAGATCAGTGCCTGGGAAAGTATCTATTTCTCTCTGTGACCAAAGAGCTGCCACCACAGCTCTCCATGCACCCTTTGCTGCTGTAACCCAACTCAACCCCTGCACTTGATGTGGAGTTAAGAGACTGCAACAGAGCAGCTTCCAGGGCACCACAAGCACTGGAAAGCTCCAGATTTAAACCAAACACCATCCCCAGCGTTCCATGTAATGCTTCAGTACTTTCAGAAGACAAGAGGAGAATAAAAGATGTTCCCCAGTGTGTCCCACCTCAGCAGTATCTTTTTGTGCGCTAAAAGCTCACCTTCCCCTGCACGGACAGCAGATGTGCCACCGGCAGCCACCTTCCTGTTGCTTGATTTGCAGGGAAACAAGAGACTGGATCTGATGCATTTTTGCAGAAGTGAACCATGTTAACCCAGCTCGGCACCGCTGCCTCTTAAAACGATACATTTTCATTGCTCACAGGATGTCATTTGTTAGACTGAGTAGCCCAGAGACTGGTAAAGAATAACTTCTAATTACATGACATACTCATTAATTAGCATTCATCCAGAGATGAAGCTTGCATTCATGGCTGATAAATGACGTGATACTGAGTGTGTTAGTCACATCCCTGGGACATCACGGATATGCCACTGCAAAGCACCTTTATGTGAAGTCTGGGTACCTTCCTAAATGGCCACTTACTCTCAAAAAACAGTGACAGACTAAAATACATGGATTTGGACTTCAATTCAGAGCAGATAATTCTGTCAAGGAAACATTACAAAAAAGATGAAAACCAGCAGAAGCAGATTATTATATTTACGCTGTGCTGGATTCACTGCCACCACTTTTAACAACAGGCTTTATCCTTCATGTAACCAAATTAATGCTAATCTCCTCGAGAGTTCCAGAAATCCAAACCAGAGAAACTCATCATTTTCAGCATTTCAAAACTCACTTCTGCTTTCATTTTTAATACTCTGCTTTCATTTTTATTTTAACCTCCCCACGAAAGCCTGTTTCAGCCTTGCCCAGTAAATACTGTAGGGTATTTACTCTGGACGTCAAAGTGCTGGCGGTGCTTCCATTTCATTGTACAAGGCCAAGATAACAAATACAGATTTATTATTAAATGTCCCACCTTTCACACTATGCAAATTTGCCCAGCCTGCAGCCTACTTTTGGCAGTCCTCTTTCCCAAGGGCCCTTTAGGAAGAGGCTATCAGCCAGATTAATTATTTTAACAATAGCAGCCTTTTCCTACTGCCATTTTTTCTGTCACCATTATATGACATAAAGCAGGGGGGAGGCAGAATGAATTTATCCAGCTTGTAATATATCTCAGCCCAAAGCTTCCCAGAAGCACTGGGTGCAGTGTGCAAGAACAAAGCCACCAGCCTTGCGTGACAAGTTACAGGGAACAAGAGGAGAGCATCATGTGTCCCTGCCTCTGGAAAAGGCTGCACGGTCCATCTGGCTGGAAAGGCTGACCACCACGAGAAGAGAGGGAGGGACAGCTGCTAAAAACCCAGAACTAAAATAACCTGCTCTGCCTGTTGTCATTCCTTAGGACACGTTGGCTTTCCAGTGGAAAATGCGCCTTGTAAATGCTTTGATGCTCCCTCACTTAGGCACGGTTCGTGTGCTGGTCCTGCTCTCCTGATGGGACCATAATTGCAGTGGCATGTGGCCTCTGAGCAGCTTGTGGCACAGGGACACACAGTGGCCTCCCCAGATGTCTCAGGTGGAACCCTGGCACTCCAGGAGTGACCAGCATCCTGCCCAGCAGTGCTGCTCTGGGTCCTCCCAGGGCCACAAATGCACCCAGGACCCACCCCAGCACTGCTGCTGCTCAGGCTGGGAAGAGGAATGCTCAGGGATCCCTGCTGCCTGCTATAGACACTGGATGTGTTTATGGGGAAAAAAAACTTATGGACATTATTTGTAAAAATGTAAAAATTAGGGATTTTCTCACTTTGAGATAACACCTGAATGCAGCAGCTCATAGTGAGTAGGATAACACAAACCCAAGGATTCCCTAACTCCTCATTATTGTTGTTTTCACAACTCAAGAGTCACAGATCTGCATGCAAGGAGAGGGAATCATTCCTCTGCCAGCCTGAGTCGCTGTGGGTGTCAGGACCTGCCCTTCCATGGGGCTGAGCAGAGCTTGTGGCTTTGTATTCCAAATTCACTCTTCTTGGAGATCCTGGTCCCAGAATTGCAAAACAACTCGGGCACAGGGGATTAGGTCATGTGAATGGGCTGCACTGTATGTTTGATTTAACAGAAAACATAAAGCAGTTGGCACTCTGCAGCCCGCTCTGTAATGTTTACAAAATGATAATAACTGCAAGGAAACGCCAACAGGAACTTAGCACAAGTTAAACAAATCACCCTCAAAGTGGCACTCTGACACAATGGTGTCAAAACGCATTTCCTTTCCCACTGGAACAATCCTATTATTTCATGCTGGCAAGTGGAGGGGAGAAAAGCGGTTTTAAACCCATGGGAAAATGGCACATTTACAGGGACATGAGCGAGGCTGATGAGCTCACCAGAACTACTCGGGGAAGTTGGGCTTCCTCAGAGAAGAACTTCTGAAGGCAAGGGGTTTGACAGAGAAAAAGCCTAGAGAGTTTTCCCATGTCAGCATAAATCCATGAACAGACAATGCCATCTTCATTACTCCAACAGGCGCCAAATCATAACGCTCCCACAAAATGAAAAAAATTTATGATCTGCCCCTCCTCCTCCACACCAGCAGAGAAGTGAGAGAGACAGAGGAAAATAAATGGTTTTCCCAGTGCTCCAAGACTGGCCAGTGTAAGGCTCCACAGGAATCAACACAGCTTTGAGCAGACTGACACAAATCCTCCCAGGCCAACAGGAACATCTGATTAGGAGAGGTCCAGACTAAACTCTGGGAGTCAGGAGGGCTCACCCATCCAACGGCACAACCTGCATTTCCAGATCAATATTTCCCTACCATGTCTCTTCAGAAGACTCGGTGCTTATGAAGCCAAAGACAAACATTTCAGGGAAAAACAGATGTCAAAAATCAAGGGTCACTTCCCCTGGCACTTCCCTTCTACAGGAAGCACTTTCATCTCTCCCCCTATTTCTGCCTGTGGTGTGAAGGGCTCAGATGCCAGCTGGACAAAACACCACATCCATAAACTTCAGTGCTAGTCAGGGTTGGGATGGAGAAGTGGGCAGCCCAACCTATAATCTCTTCATAGACTTCATAACTTAGGAATCAAAGGAATTTAAGAAGTCTCTGAATAGGATTTTAGGGCAAGGCTTGTGAAACCAGGGGATCCAGGACCTAAAGACCTGTAAATCCTTCCCAACTTGACCTTCCCATGAAGCACAGGTCAAGCACAATAACGTCTGAAGCAGCTTTAAATGGAAAGCCCAGTGACTACAAGTTGAGTGTGTCTAACACTGCCAGCAAAAAGATACCAGTCTGCCAGTGAGATTAAGATCACTTATTACACAAGTTCAGCATAGGATGCCATAAATCAGGAGAGGAAAAGTTTAAGATAGCCCTGTAAATTCCTGTACTTTAGCAGCAGTGAGGATGCCAGGAGCCGATCTGCTGGTGCTGAAAACCTGACTGATGCATGCCAGAGGTGAGGAGTGGATCTGCTGCACCCACGAACAGGAGTCCATCAGGATGTTCCTGAAGCACAACTCTAAATTGAATTTTGTTCCATTTGTGCATGCCAAACCTGCTCTGGCAACATGAAACAGGGGAGGTTCACTGCAGCACCAGAGTGAACAAATCCTCTGCTGCCATGACAGGAGCTGGCCAAGCACCCTGGGCAGTGGCTGCTGGCTGCAGGAGGAGCGGAGTCAGACACAATGGGAGCACGCTGGAGAACAAGGCAACGAGCACTGAACCAAGGTGCTGGTACAAAGCTGAGCTTTATTCAGCACCGAGGTGTCCCCTCAGCTAAGGTCAGTGACACCTGCAGTCACAACATGTTCCCAGCCCAGACACAAAGGAAATGTGTGCGCATGTTTAAGGGTGACTGGGGCAGCAGGAACCGAGGTGTGGAATCAGAGCCACACTGGGTTATGTGTACAGACAAACAATTGCAGGAGGGCACAGGCAAAGAGAAGGGCCCACCTGCAAAGTGCCAGCAGGAGTTCAGCACCCAGCTACATT
>VYZP01067416.1:0-16348 GCA_013400635.1 Hypocryptadius cinnamomeus
GCTCCAAGCCCTGTCCAGCCTGGCCTTGACCACTTCAGGGATACTGCCCACACTGCTGAGGATGCCTCCCAGGACATGGTTGGCTTTCATGGCTGCCAGTGCCCACAGCTGGGTCATGTTGGGCTTCTCAGGCACCAACACTCCCAAGTCCTTCCCCTCAGGGCTGCCCTCAATCCCTTCACTGCCCGTCCGTGCTTGGGATCGCCCTGGCCCAGGTGCAGCACTTTGCATTTGCTCTTGTTGAACTCCCCGAGGTTCACACAGACACGCCTCTCAAGCCTGTCCAGATCCCTCTGCATGCCCATTCCTTCCCTCCAGTGTTTTGACTGCACCACACAGCTTGGTGTTGCTCACAAACCGCTTTGTTGCTGGACGCTCAGATCTTTGTAATGTGGTCTCTCCAGCTTTTTTTGAGCCCCTATGTCATGATTGGCTTCCAGGGCCCTTGTCAGCTTACTCTATGGATTCCTCTCCTCCTGGGAGTGTTGTTTGGGCTCTCCCCAGACAGGCTGGGCTGTACACGCTCTCCATGCTCTGAAAATATTCCTTGTAACAAGAAGGATTAAAAGCTTTAAAAACAAATCAATAAAAGCAGTGGGGCTTGAGGCCTGGGTTTTGGAGGAGGCAATGTGTACCTGCAGGTCACTCCAGGCCTCCAGCACAGTGTGGTCCAACCTGCCAGTTGGATGTGCTGTGGTGTGCCAAGACATCCCTGCTGTTGGTGCAGGCAGATTGGGATGGGGAACGTGTGTGAGGGAGCAGCCCCTCAGCTCCTGGCTGCTGCATTTCCAACGTGTGGTGTCTCTCTGGTTGCAGAGCAGCATGAGTATGCACGCTGGGGCTGGCTACCTGTCCCAGCCCCCTCCGCCGCCCCCGCCTCCTCCGCCGCCCCCTCCGCAGCCTCCGCCTCCCCCGCCGAGCCTGGGGGCTCCCGGGCAGCCCAGCAGCGGGGTGGTGGAGGTGTACAGTGCCCCTGCTCCCATGGCAGCATCCAGCACCGTGGAGATCCAGACGCTGGGCATGCAGCCCTACCCGCCCATGGAGGTAAGGCCAGGGCTGCTCCTGAGGATCTGTGCTCAGAGAATCACAGAATGGGTGGGGTTGGAAGGGACCTTAAAGCTCATCCTCTGCCTTCGGGATGGACGCCTCCCACTGAACCAGATTGCTCCAAGCCCCATCCAATCTGGCTTTGAGGAATGTGGAATTACAGTGTGGGAAGATGGGCTAGGTTATTTGACAACAATTATTTTCTCTGGGAGAAGGCAGCAAACAGAAGCAGATCGGTAGGATGATGAGGATTCTGAGAACAGGAGAAACAGCTAAGAGAGACAGAGGACTGGCACAGGCTTAGGAGACCTGAACATTTGTTTCTGGCCGAGGGATACCTGCATATGCTGGGAGTGAGAGGGAGTAGAGGTGAGTGCCTCACCTTCTGTAGAAGCACAGAACATCACACTGCACACTTCAGCTTATGTGGAGAGAAAAATCCTGTCTAAATCTCAATGAGCTACTCAAGGTAGCTTTTGCTGAAGAATGGCACAGGCAAGGTGTGTCTGGTGGATCAGCTGTTTGCAGTCTCTGCATTTGCACTGCCCTTCACAACAGGAGCTGCTGGGCGTGGCTGAGGTTTGGCATCCTTACCTGTGTAACTGGAATCTGATCTGGAAGTGCCAGTGGACAGGAGTGGATGGGGATGTTGGATAAATCCAACATTAATTTATCAGGGTGGGCAGCAGAAATGCCTTTAAACTATCACCCCAGACTGATCACTCTGTCTCTTAAGTGTTCGTTCCTAATCTTGATGCTGACATAAACAGCTGTGCTTTGGCACTTGGAGTTTCCTTGTGCCTTCCTTCCCTTCTGTAGTCCTGCCAGGACAGGCAGCAGGACCTGGAGATCCCTGCTTCAGGACTGGTGTGAACCCACAGGGTCAGCAGTGATCCTTCTGGTAACCTGCTCCGGAGGGATAAGAAACTCTTCCAGGCGTGAGACATAGATGGGGGACAAGACAGCTCCCTCAGAGTGTTTCTTTGCTGCCCTGTTCCTGCTGTAATAACTTCTGGATGCTTTTTGATGTTCAGCAGGAGAGTTTCACACTGTGCAGGGTGTCAGTTTTGGTTAGAGAGACATTGTTGGCCTGGTGAACCAGAAATTTGATCCAGTTTGGCAGAAGTCAACCCAACTGCAGCCTGGTGTGAGTGGAGATGGGAGTTAGGGCATGGTATAATTCTCTGTAGCAAATGTGTTCCACTGATGAACTGCCCTCTCACAGGTACCAAGCCAGTGTGTGGAAAGCCCCGTGTACCCCTCTCCCCCTGTGTACAGCCCTGGGAAGCAGGGGTTCAAGGCCAAGAGCACCAGTGCTCCCACCCCCCTGAGCAGTGCAGGAGGAGGCTCCGTGGTTGGCTTTGATTCCCCTGCTGCTGCCAAAACTCGCCGCTGCAAGAACGAGAGTGGGCTGCAGGAAGGTGAGTCCCTTCCAGCACCTGCCCTGAGGGTCACTGGGATTGTCCCAGCTGGGCTGCTAAGCCACGGGCTCCCTGAGGGGTGACACTGGCTGTGCAGCTCTGGAAGGGGATGAAACTGTGGTAGATGACCTGGGGGGGTAAACAGCAGAGACAGAGCTGAGGCCCCTTCTCTCACTCATGCTGTGTGTGTCTTTTCCCAATGCCCAAAGCACCTTTAAGGTTGGTGCTTTGTAGCTGGAAAGGTCTCTGGAAGGCAGTGGTTGTTGCCTGAGGGGAATGCCCTGCCCCAGCAGACTACACTGCTCAGGATTTGTAGAGTTGTCTCAGGCTGTGTTAATGAATGTTTGTGCCCATAACCACTCCCCAGTCTGGCCAGGCAGATCTTATCATCCTATGAGCTCTTTGTTCTGGGTCCTGAACAGTCATGTCTTGGGGTGAGGGCCCTGTGACGCTGTGGGGACAGGGCTGAGCAATGTGATCTCATCCTTGTGTGTGCTCTTCCTTTCAGGCAAACCCAAGTCCCCCAAGCTGAAATGCACATACTGTGACAAGGCCTTTACCAAGAACTTTGACCTGCAGCAGCACATCAGGAGGTAACAGTGCCCTGCCCTGCACACAGCACAGTGACTGGGCTGGAGCGGGGCACAGCTCTGCTGAGGGAGTCTGTGCAGTCCAGTTTGTTATGTCCCAGAATCTGGGCTGCAATGGGAGGGATTCTTCATTCTCCTCACCCCAGGATACCTTTTCCCCAGTGACTGGAGTGAAGGCTGTATCATGGATGTAATCTTCATGCTGTTTGTCTGCTGGGACTGGAGATTCATTTTCCTTGTTGATGAGACCTTGACAGCCAAACCTCTTGTCACCTGATCACTGGAGTACAGCATTCCCACTGCTTGCCTCTGCCCTTCCCTTTCCTCTCCCTCCCTAGCAACCTGCAGCCTTCCTGTTTGCTGCTGTTAGCAAAGTATAAGCCAACCTCAGTGTCTATACAGGGAGCTCTATCAGAGAGCTTTTCCCTGGCAGGAGGAAGCTGAAATCTGCAGTTTTTTCCCCCAGTGGAGTCAGCTGGACTCAGAACAGATGGGAAGGAATAATGGCAGTTTTTGCACCTCTTCCCAGCCTGGACTCTTCACTTTCTCTTGGAGCAGAAAGGCAGAGTAGAAAAACCTTTTTGCTATGAACAAAGGAGAGCATATTCAGGCAGATCAGGGGGCTGCAAGCTAGAAGAGAGTGTGCAGGAGAGAGAAGGGTTACAGGGAAGGAAAGGCTTGTACCCTTGAGTGATGAGGTCCCCAAGGTCTGTGCAGGGACCCTGACAGTGGATGCCCTGATATTGCTGCAGAGGTGTTTTCCTCTCCTGCTTCTTCCTTTGATCCCCTGTCATTCCCAGACCATGGGTGTTTTGTCTGTGCACCAGCCTCGTTTCCCCAGGCCCCTCACAATCCACCTCCTCTGGTGAATCTGGTCTCAAGGCCTTGTTTGGTGTGTCCAGGTGTGACCTGCCAAACCAAGTGCCCAGCACTGTTCTTTGGCAGCCATCCCCCACAGGCCCTGCCTGGGGACTGCCTCCTGTCTCTGCCACCTGCTGACCTGGTGCTTCTCCTTCAGTCACACAGGTGAAAAGCCCTTCCAGTGCATCGTGTGTGGCCGAGCCTTTGCCCAGAAGTCCAACGTGAAGAAGCACATGCAGACCCATAAAGTGTGGCCTCCAGGGCTGGGCTGCACCATCTCCCGCAACTCCATCACTGTGCAGGTCATGGCCCTGAACCCCAGCCAGCCTGAGGACGAGGAGAACACAGGTGTGGTGTCTGGGGATGCTGTGTGTGGGGCAGAGCAGTGGTGTGAGGAGGCTGCAGGTCTCTGCACCTCCACACAGGGAGGGAGGGGAGCTGTGTTTGCTGTTTGCATTCCTTGGTAGTGTTTAACATCTCACACTAAGAGTGGCATTTGCTCAGCTCCAGCTGGAAGCTGCATGGTTTCATACCCCCTGGTGGGTTCAGGTGCTGCTGGAGACAGTAGCTCCAAACTCTGTCCCAGTATGTGCATAAACCGGGCCAGGTGTCTTCCCCTTCTCACTCCCTGGCAGTACAGCTTTGGCAGTGCACAAGCCACGCCTGGCAGCTCTGGCCTAGGGGACAGACAGCTGCTGGTTTAGGATATCGCAGTGCTCTGGCTTTGCACTGTGCAGGTCATGCCCAGGCTGGCTCTGCCCACAGTGGCCCCCTGTAACTACTTGAGGCGGAGTATTTTGCTGGTGTCTGGATGCCCTTTCTGCTGGTGGCCTCAGACCTGGTAGGGGAGGGAATGCAGTGGCAATGTCATGTCTAGGACAAGGGACAACTGGAGCTCTGTTTGTATGCATCATGGACTGTGGAGCACTGGCTGGATCTTACCTCCTGTCTCCTGCAAGTGGTGGGAGTAAAACTGGCTCTGGTTCACTGGTGGAGGCCTGTTCTGACTGCTCCACAGACCACAGTTATATCCCTGGAAAAAGAGAATGGGCTAGGGAGGGGAAGATGGAGTAGTCACAGCCCTTAATAATCTGTCAACAAATTTTAAACAACCCTGTTAGTGAGATTCATCTGATCTAAAGAGTCTGTCTTTGAAAGGGAGGAAGGGCCTGGCCTGGTGTGTCCTGGCAGCACGGTGCTTGCAGAGCAGCTTTCAGAGCTGTCTCATGGCAGGCTGGGACTTTCCCTCTCTCCAGGTTTGCCGCAGCCCTCCAGGAACGCGGCGCCCCCGCCCCAGGAGCTGAGCCCCTTGGAGGAGAGCGAGGCGGCCAAGCTGGAGGCCAAGCAGGTTGTCCTGATCGACAGCTCTTACCAGTGCCAGTTCTGCCCCAGCAAGTTCAACACCTACTTCCAGCTCAAATCACACATGACACAGCACAAGAATGAGCAGGTAGGGACAGAGGGTTCCTGGGTGGGTGGCAATATTGGGATTGGCTCCATATAATGCACCCATTATCAGGGTCTGACTTGAGCCTTTTGGTCTGTAGAGCTGCCAGTTCTTCACATGCAGCTCAGCTCTCAGGGTTGTAGCTGTGTGGCTGGGTAGCTTTGAAAACTCCTTTGAAAACTGAGTGAGAAATTCAGCCAAGCAGGTTTGGGTGGCTAGAGAGGAAGCAGAGAAGTGAAGTGTGTCCAGTTCTGGGCCCTTCACTTCCAGAAAGACATGGAGGTGCAGGAGCCTGCCCACAGAAGGGCAGCGGAGCTGGGGAAGGGTTCTAGAGAGTAAGGCAGAGGAGTGGCTGAGGGAGCTGGGGGGGCTCAGCTTGGAGAAAAGGAGGCTCAGAGGGGACCTTCTCGTTCTCCACAACTCCCTGACAGGAGGTGCAGCCAGGGGGGAGTCAGGCTTTGTTCCCACAAGGGACAGGACAAGAGGAAACGGCCTCAAGCTATGCCAGGGGAGGTTCAGGTTGGACATCAGGAGGAATTGCTTTATTGAGAGGGTTGTCAGGCATTGCACTGGGCTGTCCAGGGAACTGGTGCAGTCATCCTCCCTGGAAGTGTTCAGTAACTGACTGCACTTGGCACTTGGTGCTGTGGTTTAGTTAACCAGGTGCTGTTCTGTCAAAGCTTGGACTCGCTGACCTTGGACATCTTTTCCAACCTTTATGATTCTGTGAAGTCCAAAATTTTCAGTGTAAGTGGCAGCTCTTGGGTCCTGGGACAATCACTTTGGGGAGTTGTGGTTCCNTCCCGTCACTGCAACTCCTCTCATCACCAGTCAAGAGTGAGATGGTGTCCTGGGGTCACTTTATGATGCTGAATTGTATCTCCATTCATCTGTTTAGCCCAGAAATAAGTTTTACACCTTTAAGACTGGTTCTGACAGTGAAGGGAGGGGGACAGAAGAAGTGCACAGTTTGTTTTCAGCAGCTGCACTCACTCCTCCCAATCCTTCTCCTGGACAGTGTTGTCTGTGGAACGGACAGCGAGGGAGAGTTCTCCTTTGCTTTTAGTTAGTTTTTGCTGGCTGAGGCAGTGAAGTTCCCAGGGAACCAGGACCCTACCAGGACAAATACACATGGCTGAACCTGCCCTGGGCTGGGTCAGAGAGCCAGGGAAGCCCTTCCCAGCCTGTTTTCTACGATTCTTCACCTGCAGCAAAGGGATGTGGGTTGTAGAAGCCGTGCCCAGAAAAAAGCTTCCTATCCCTTTGCTGCAAAAGGGTCTGTTCCTTGGAAAGCTTTTCTGATAGAGTGGAGGAAAAGCGTGAGGAGTTCCACAAAGAGCTCCACATAGCTTTTGAAATGCCCATAGAAATGTTCAGGGGGGGTAGGAAGCCCAGGAGATACTGGACTCACTTAGGAACTTAGTGGAATAAATATCTGCTAATTCTTGCCTAGACCATGGTTTCTAGTTATCCTTGCACTACAGAGCTTTGTTCTACAGCTCAGCAGTGGGAATCCCTGAGATCAGAGCCCTGCTTGAGCTTGAGGAGGTTTTAGTCTGTTAGTCTGACCTAGGGAGAAGGGGTTTTGTAGCAGGAGCAGGGTGTGAGTGCCTCTTCCTCACTGCTGATGGTGCCTGTCCCCAGTGCCTGCTGTCAGCTTTGGCAGAGCCCTCTGGCAGAAACACTGCCAGGATGTGTGACCCCCCCCATGCTGTGTCCCCACTCCCAGCTCCTTCTCTGGGGGCCGATGTCTTCAAGCAATGAAGATGGAAGGAGGTGTTTGAAGTAAAGTGAAGTCCTTACCTAAGGCTTGTCTCCATAAGGAAGCAGTGTGGAATATGTGCTCAAGTCCAGCTGCTCCCATGGCAGCCTGTGGCAAGTGCACTAATATTTAAAGGCTTCTCCACCCAGTTTTCCAGCATCTCCCTCTCTGAAGGATGCTAAGTGTGAGTGTGAACTGGCATGTGGGTTGCTGAGGTTTTAGAGCACCTGAGTGGTTATTTTCTGTATCAGTCCTGTCAAAGATCACCCTGGAAGGTGGCTGGGCTGGGGAGGTGTGCCTGTGGTGTGGGGTTTGCTGCAGTAGCCTTGCTCACAGGCTCTGTCCTTTCTCTCCACATGCAGGTGTGTGAAGTGTGTCAATAAATACTCCACTCCAGAAGCCCTGGAGCACCATCTGCAGACAGCAACACACAACTTCCCCTGCCCTCACTGCCAGAAGGTGAGTGCTGACCTGAGCCAGGCCTGGACACCTGGCAAGGGCTCTGAGGGGGACAGGAACCCTTGGCTCCATGAGTAGGAGCCTTGGATAACAGATTATGAGGAAGCAGAAAGTGAAGTTAACTCTGTGGGGAAGGTAGGAATTGCTGGGGATTCTTGCCCAGCCCATCCTACTGCTGGCTTTGGTGGGAGACTGGGCATCCTTCTGAGATGTTGGTCCTCAGCACTGTGGTGTTACATAATTGACAGCAAGGTTTCAGCTTATGTCTTCCTTAAGAAAGTTTTGGCACTTTTTCTGTTTTGAATTTTTGTTGGCTTGTTTTTAAAGCCCTATCTATACTTTCATTATACAATCCTGAAGATTTTCACAGTGCGTCCTTCCTGGGAAAGCAGTGACTGAGCTTCTTGCTCAGGTTGCCCAGAGAAGCTGTGGCTGCCCCATCCCTGGAAGTGTCCAAGGCCAGGTTGGACAGGGCTTGGAGCAGCCTGGGATAGTGGAAGCTCTCCCTGCTTACAGCAGCAGGACTGGTTGATCTTCAAGGTCCCTTCCAACCCAAACCATTCCATGATTCTTACGTGTTTTATCCTGGCTACACACTCTGTGCCAGCTCTGTGCTGTCCCATGTGTGGTGCTGGCTCTGAGCTCTGTGTTTGTGTGCTGCAGGTGTTCCCTCTGAGCTGTGTGTTTGTGTGTTGCAGGTGTGTGTTTGTGTGCTGCAGCTGTTCCCTCTGAGCCGTGTGTTTGTGTGTTGCAGGTGTTTGTGTGTTGCAGGTGTGTGTTTGTGTGCTGCAGCTGTTCCCCTCTGACCTGCTGTGTGTTGCAGGTGTTCCCCTGTGAGCGGTACCTGCGCCGCCACATCCCCACGCACGGCGGGGGCAGCAAGTTCAAGTGCCAGATCTGCAAGAAGTTCTTCCGGCGGGAGCACTACCTCAAGCTGCACGCCCACATCCACTCGGGTACGGCCCCCCTGCTGCCAGTGCTCGTCACCCCTGTGCCACAGCCCCAGCTGCCCTGTGCCCTGGTAGCAGGAATGACAGAGTTATTTGTAGTAACATGGTTTCAGATCCATGGGTTTGGTTCAGCCTGGTGCCCAGCACCGCACTCGTTAGAAATGGGGGACACAGGTGGCTTCCCCTCTTGCTGTGGTGGCAGAGCTAAGGGATTTGGGCCTGGAGAGCAGGAGCAGTGTGCAGCACGGGTTGTGTCCATCCATTTATTATTTTATTGAGAAGTGGCTGAGAGAGTTGGGGTTGTTTGGCCTGGAGAAAAGGAGGTTCAGGGGAGACCTTATCGCTGTCTACAACTCCCTGACAGGAGGCTGTAGCCAGGTAGGGGTTGGTCTCTTATCCCAAGCTACCAGCAACAGGACAGGAGGACACAGTGTTAAGCTGTGCCAGCTTGACCAGGAAGTTTAGGCTGAAAGTTTAGGCTGGACATCAGAAAGAATTTCACAGAAAGGGTGATTGGGCACTGGAATGGGCTGCTCAGGGAAGTGGTGGAGTCACCATCCCTGGAGGTGTTTGACAAAAGCCTGGATGCGGCACTCAGTGCCATGGTCTAGTTGACAAGGTGGTGTTAGATTGTAAGTTGGACTTCATGATTCCAAAGGTCTTTTCCAACCAAATTCTGTGTGATTCTGTGTGATCTATCCATAGGGCAGGGAGGTTTATGGTGTGGCACAGCTGGCCTAGTGGCCTGTCCGTGGCCAGAGCAGCCTGTGTGGCTGCAGTGTCCCTGAGCCCTGGTCTGTTCCTCCGCAGGTGAGAAGCCCTTCAAGTGCTCGGTGTGTGACGCAGCGTTCAATCGCAAGGACAAGCTCAAGCGCCACATGCTCATCCACGAGCCCTTCAAGAAATACAAATGTCCCTTCTCGTATGTAGTGTGTCTGCACATGACAGCATATCTCAGTGGGGCTGGGATGGGGGGAATGTGCCCTGCAGGTATCCTAGGGGACACTGTGGCACCTACCAGGCTGCCTGGGGAGGTTGGAATGCTGTGTGCTGTTGAACTGGGAACCCAAGAGTCCCAATTCTTTGTTCCTGACTTGCTGTAGGGCCACATTTCATTGCTTCATCAGCCCTGTAAAATAACTCCTGCCTTCATGGGAGGCTTGGGGGAGCACTAGAGAGAGAAGGAGCATTATTTGACCACAGGGGTTCCCTGGGTGATGGGCTCTCACTGCCATGTCTCCAAAAGCATGTGACAACATAGGGCCTAATGTGCAAGCCAGAGGAACCGAGTTTTGGAAGGTGCAGTCCCAAATCCATGGCATAGCCATGGACTTTTTGAGATACCCCAGGCTGATTGGCTTCTCCCTGCTCCAACCAACCTCATACCTCCTTCCAAAATGCTTCTGTGTCCAGCTGGGATCTTGAACCTGCTGCATTTTAGAGCATTCATAGTGAGACACAGACCATGTGTAGTTGAGGAAAAGCCACATGTCCCTGTGGCAGCCTGTTTAGTCCTTGCCCCTCCCCAGAAAGGCTGAAATAGTGGAACTCCTGCTGAGGCTGCACCAAGAGAAACATCTAGGTGCTGCTAAGGAGAAGGGTCATGGATGTCTTTATGATCTGGGATCTGTCTATGCATTGCTCCTCAGCTGGTTCCCACATCTCACCAGCATCTGTTGTTGTTGCAGAAGCCACACAGGCTGCAATAAAGAGTTCAACAGGCCTGACAAGCTGAAGGCTCACATTCTGTCCCATTCAGGTGAGTGGTTGGGAATGCAGTCACTGGGATTCCCTGGGGTGCTGTAGGAGCATGTGACAGAAGGACTAAGCCTGAGAAATAAGAATCATTTACTAGCTTCAGATTTTTTCTCTCTGTTTTGCTGCAGGCCTGTTTAAGTGAGTGTCTATTCAGGATTATGTCTAAGCTTTGGGCTGGTTTCTAAGACAGTATAATCTGTAGGCAGGGCCTGCAGATGAGACTCAGGAGCTGAGCTGGATTATTGGTCTGTTTGCTATCAAGTGAATATCCAGAGTGCTCTGTCCACTCCTCCCCAGTCCTATCTCAAATGCAAAAGAAGATCTCATGGGATTTGATTCCCTTCTTGTGTTCTAAAAATGATGCTCCCAATTCTAATAAAGACAAATAATTTATTCCCATTATTTATTCCCATGCCCCAGGGGGAACAATCAGACTTTTATCTCTTGGGGTAAAACTGGACATCTTTCCTTGTGCCCAAAGCCCTGCAGAGTGGGATCAGATGGGATGGGCTGATAGTGCAGGTTCTTTCAGACTGTACATTCCCATATTTTGGAGGGGAAAAAAAGTGTGAAAATTTCTTTATTTACTAAATACACTTGAAAACAACAATACTTCAAGATTGTTTTGCATTTTCATCATAATTACCTGACGTTTTTCTGGTGATATTTTAATGCTCTTAATTGAGGCAAGAATATTTATTTATAGTCTGCAGCTTCTTCCTGAGGGAGAGTGAAGGGACAGGCACTGATCTCTGCTCTCTGTGACAGGGACAGGACCCAGGGAACGGCTGGAGCTGTGCCAGGGCAGGGTCAGGCTGGAGATCAGGGAAAGGTTCTTCCCCAGAGGGTGCTGGCACTGCCCAGGCTCCCCAGGGAATGGGCACGGCCCCGAGGCTGCCAGAGCTCCAGGAGCGTTGGGACAGCGCTGCCAGGGATGCCCAGGGTGGGGTTGTTGGGGGGTCTGTGCAGGGCTGGGGCTGGGCTGGTGATCCTGGGGGTCCCTCCTAGCTCAGGACATTTTCTGACTTTGCAAAGTGATAATGGTTATGGTTAAACACAGACATTGAAGCTGTAGCCACCCAGCTTTACTGTGTGTGGCACAATGTCTCCTCCCTTTGATCAGGGAGCACCTCCTTGGAGGAGGAGTCGAAGCTGTCCCGCTCTCCCTGGGGGGATGGCTGGGTCTAACTCCGCTCCCTCTGCGTGCAGGGATGAAGATCCACAAGTGCCAGTACTGCAACAAGTCCTTCAGCCGCCGCGCGCACATGGTGGAGCACCAGCGCTCGCACACCGGCAACTACAAATACCGCTGCCCCACGTGCAGCAAGGGCTTCACGCGCCACAAGTACATGAGGGACCACAAGTGCCGCCTGGGCTCGCCCAAGGACAAGGAGCTGCAGCTCAGGAAGGCGCAGAAGAAGCGGGTGGCGCGGGGGCGCAAGGCCGGGCTGGCGCTGCCGGGCGCGCTGGCGCTGCCGGAGCTCAAGGACGGCGCTGCTGGGGACAGCTCCCCCGAGGGGGGCCCCAGCAAGGAGCCCTTCCAGGAGTCGGACGCCGTCCTGTCCATCGTGGTTGGCGGGTCAGGAGCTGCGGACCCGGAGCTGGTTCCTGGGCAGCCCAACAGCATGGCCTCCAACCTGGCCCTGGCGGAGCTGCAGACCGCCTCAGACGGGCCCTGCACCATGCTGGCTGTCCCTGTGTACATCCAGACCTCCGAGTGACAATGCCCAGAGCCACTGTGTGGCTGGGGCTGCTGCTGCTGGCACTGTCTGACTTGGTGCTCAAATCTATCCCTGTGGAAAAGACCAAAGCTCTTCTGGGGAGGTAGATGGATATGGGAGGGAATGGCTTCCATCTCCACCAGTTCTTCCCATCCTTGGGCAGAGGACTGCTTGGAGGCCACTGATGCCTACAAGGCACTGAAGAGGGTGGCTCCGTTATTTCTTGTCCCTCTGTACCATGGGTCAGCTTAGGGCAAGAAAGACAAAGATCCCTGAATCAGGGAAGAAGAAGGACCGTGCAAACTTGCAACAAACAGAGCTGCTGAAATCAGGTGGCTTTGCAAATCACAGCCTGTCCCATCTGTGGTTTTTCTGGCCTAAAAACTGTATTGCCCAGTATTTGGGTGGCCCTTCTGAGAGCAAACATCCTTCCTAGTGGAAGCAAGTTCATCCTGAGATCCTTTGGGAACACTGTTCAGAAATACCCCAATAGACTTCTGGCTGGTATCTTCTCTCTGTCTGTCTCAGTAGAAAGATCACCGTGTCTGTACTACAAGTTATAAACACCCTGGACCTCACCTGTGGAGTCATTGTGTGGGAACCTGTGTGTGGGGGGCTCTTCTGTCTGGGTGCTGTTCTCTCCACAGTGTTTGGTCATGGTTTTTCCCCAGATCTAGGGATTTCTGAGTGCCTTAGACATCAATGAGTCAATCCCTGGGTACAGTTAAATGTGACCCCTCTGTTCACTAAGGGCTGGGTGAGGTGACCTAGCCAGGGTCACACAGGAAACCTGTGATGCCTCCAGGAGCCAATGTTCCAGCAGAGAAGCTCTGGCAGCTGCTTCCCAGCCTCTACGTTCCCTCAGCTCAATGCTTGTCAGCAGTTTCAGTGGGGAGTTGGTGTGGTTGAGCAGCCAAGAAGTCTGGTGTCACTGGGACATTTGTTGTCCTCTTGGCTTCTCTGATTTCCTAAGCAGGAGTCCCAAAGCCAGCATGGGAGCACCAAACCCAGAAAGTGAAAATTCCCATTGTGCAGGGTGGGTCTGGAGCCCTGGCAGGCCAGGGAGCAGGCAGGGGTGCTGCTGCCTGCTCCAGTGCCCTGCCAGGCTCCTTCCTGTACTGCCCTCAGCCTCTGCTTTCCCACTGCCACAGGATGCACTGGCTTTAGGGAAGGATCTGCACCCAGACCTGCACATCCCTGCTGCCTGCTGGGATGTGTCTCATGCTTTCTCCCTGCTCCAAGGGTAGGGCAAGCCAAGCTGAGCTTTCCCAGGTGAGTTTGTGTGATGAGCTGCTGGGGTGTCGTGGGTGCAAAGTGCTGCATTCTCAGCCTGTTTATCCAGAGGTGCTGCAGGGTTCAGTCAGTGCTGGGTATGGAAATTCTGGCTGTGTCTGGGACTCTGTGGCTGTTCTGGCCACTGCAGCAGTCAGCCCAGCATTACGGGTCTGACTGGTCTGATCCAACCCATTTTTGACCTCAAGGTGTTCTTCTTGTCTCCTTCCTTAATTCTTAAACTCTTAAAACCAGCAGCTTGCAGAGGGCTGTACACTGTGCTCCCTGAGTGCTCTGTGTAATGATGGCTTACACTGTCACTCCTGGGACACGGTCACACAGTGACAGTCTGCATGGGTCCTGCCACCAGGTCACTTTGCTCACTCACTTCCTAACTTTCTGCTCATTTCACTTTTTTGATGATGTTTGTGCACCTCCAGTTGTTGGTGGCTGGGAGGAAATGGAGCTCAGGGCTTCCAGGGGAGGCTGGGAGAGGGGGTTGTTGAGGATTTACATGAGGCTAAGGAGAAGTCTTGCCCCTGCCTCATGGAAGGGGGTGGAGAAGGTGGAGCCAGCTTCCAGGGGTGCACAGGGATGGGAAGAGAGGTGACAGGCACATGTTGAAATGTGGCAACTTCCAGTACTTAAAGGGGCTTATGAGAAGGCTGGAGAGGGGCTTTTCACAAGGGCCTGGAGTGACAGGACAAGGGGGAATGGCCTCAAGCTGATGGAAAATTTAAATGTGATATTAGGAAGAAATTCTTCCCTGTGAGTTTGGGCAGGCCCTGGCACAGGGTGCCCAGAGCAGCTGTGGCTGCCCCTGGATCCCTGGCAGTGTCCAAGGCCAGGTTGGATGAGGCTTGGAGCAGCCTGGGGCAGTGGAAGGTGTCCCTGCCCATGGCAGGGGATGAAATGAGGTGATTTTTGGAGTCCCTTCCAACCCAAACCACTCCCTGATTCCATGATTCTGACTCAGTATAAGGAAGGAGGCTGCAGAGAGGTCCTGAGACCTCATTACCAGTTCTGCACAGAGCATCCTGCCCTGGGTGGATGTGCTTGGCATGAGCTGACAGGGCCGGGGACATCCAGGTGGTCCTTCCTCCTTAGGTGTGCCTGTGCTTCTGTGAAAGCTCCTGTCTGCTTTGAAGGGCACTTTATTTACCCACAGTGTTTGTTTTACTCTGCTCTGCCAGGAGGGGAACAGGATCAGGAAGTAGTTGGCTAAATATACTTTTCCTGTTTCCCTCCCCTCTGTCCCACGCTGTAGGTGTCATTATGTGGCCTGTGCACTCAGGTCTATTTTGGGGTCCTGATGTGTGGGTGCAGCTCCTTCAGCTCAGAAGCCCTGTCTGGAGACCTGGCCTGCCCTTCCCAAATGCTGCTGTCCCCCAGCTCAGTGGGACGCTGGAACCCAGCTGGCTACACTGGGAGCAGAGCCACCCAGCTGCTGTGAGTGTGACTGTTGAGGGATACAAGGCTGGGGACTTCCCTGACACGACTGTGGGACACCAGGGCTCAGAGATGCCACCCTGGATGATTGGTAGTGTTTGCTTATGTGGCAGTGTTGAACGAGTTTTATCCTGAGCACAAT
The DNA here is from genome assembly GCA_013400635.1 of Hypocryptadius cinnamomeus. Taxonomy (NCBI): domain Eukaryota; kingdom Metazoa; phylum Chordata; class Aves; order Passeriformes; family Zosteropidae; genus Hypocryptadius; species Hypocryptadius cinnamomeus. The sequence continues at coordinate 14,880 of VYZP01067416.1, forward strand.
GACTGTCCTCTTGGAGTAAACCTTGGAGTGATTGTCCTCCCTGCCCTGCTCTTGTCCAGCTGCCTCNTTGTCACAACACTGCTGTGACTGGAGATGGGGGTTTATCACTGTTACAGGTGGTTGAGGCCAAGCACAAAGAAAGAGAAGTTGAAAGTATCCAGTTGTCACCAGGCTGAGGGACTCAAGACTCAATTTCCCCAAGGGATTTTGTTTGTTGGTACTGTGACATTCTGGATTACGTCATGGAATGATGTCCGTGCTGCCCCCAGAGCTCAGAGCATGTGCTTTCAGTGCTCAGGAAATGAGCTCACAGTGAGTCACCACCCATCAACCCTGCTTGTGGATTTAAAGACTTGCCTCTGTACAGTTGGCACGCCAGAAAAGGAAGTTTGAAAGAATAAGTATTTCAATACCGGAGTAGGCTTGAGGGGTACATAAAGGGGAGTCAGCCCAGCCGTGGGGATGGTGCTGGAGGAGGAGGGGATCGGCACTGACGCGAGGCTCTGCTCCCAGCTCTGCTCCTGGGCAGGCTCCCGTGGCACTTCAGGCGTGTCCAGGGGAAGGGAATGGAGCACCAGGAGGGGCTGGGAAAGGGGCTCAGCCTGGAGCAAAGGAGGCTCAGGGGGCTCTTCTGGCTTTGCACAACTCCTGCCAGGAGGGGACAGCCGGGGGGGTCGGGCTGTGCCCCCAGGAACAGGAGAGGGAATGGCCTCAGGCTGGGCCAGGGCAGGCTCAGGGTGGATATTACCAAGAATTTATTGACGGAAAAAGTTGTCAGGCCTCGTCAGGGGCTGTCCAGGGAGGTCTGGAGTCCCCTGGAGGTGTCCAAGGACGGACAGGACGTGGCAGCAGTGCTCTGGGCTGGGGACACGGTGTGGATCGGGCACGGCTTAACCCCTCAGTGACCCTGCCGGGCTTTTCCAACGCCAGTCACTCTGTGACGCGTCACCCGCGCCTCCCTGGGCCGTGCCCTGGTGGGCCCCCTGCCCGAGCCCTGCCCGTCTGAGCCGCTCCTTGGGCCGGAGCGAGCAGCAGCCGCCCCCCGTTCCCCGGCTCCGTCCCGGCCACAGCCCGGCCCCTCCATCCCTGCCCGGTACCGCCCGTGACGTCACACCGCTCCGTGACGTCAGCAGCCACGTGACGTCACGCCCCCCAGCGCCACTGCCGGGTTCCGCTCGGGAGACGCCGCCTTCCCGGCGTGCCCCGCGCCTCGCTGCGGCCGCGCCTCAATCTCCCAGCAGCCCCCGCGTGCGGAGCCCGCCGGCGCGCGCGGCGCTGCGGCGCAAGGCACGCTGGGAGTTGTAGGCGGTGCGGGGGCGGCGGGGCGAGGCGAGCGGGCGGAGTCGGGCGGCGGCGGCCTCGGGCCTCGGGTCGGTGTGTGCGGGGAGCGGAGCAAGGGGAGCGGGCACCGCAGCTGCACGGCCTCGGCCCGGCCCCGCGCAGCCATGTCGGGGCTCCTGGGGAAGCTG